>JAVIAB010000008.1:71371348-71508848 GCA_032433765.1 Megaustenia siamemsis
ATTAAGGGATTGATGATTGCCTGTAGATATTAAGGGATTGAGGATTTGCCTGTAGACATTATTAAGGGATTGAGGATTTGTCTGTAGACATTATTAAGGGATTGAGGATTTGCCTGTAGACATTATTAAGGATGGAACATGTGATGGGGAGAGAAGGCTGTAATACAACAAGTCAGAATGGAGAAAGATTAATAGAATTATGTTTAATAGAAAATTTAGTTATAGGTGGGACATTATTTCCACACAAAAATATTCACAAAACAACATGGATATCTCCTGATGATAGAACCTCAAATCAAATTGACCACCTATGTATTAAACAACAATTCAGATCATCATTAATAGATGTAAGAGCATACAGAGGTGCTGATGTTAATAGTGACCACAACTTGTGCATTGGGAAAATAAGATTAAAATTTAGAAACCAACAGAAGAGGTCAATTACACATAAAATTGATAGTCATAAACTGAAAGATGAAGCCATAAAGGAAAAGTTTAACATAGAGCTAAGTAATTGTTATTCAGCACTCGGTGAAATAGACTTAGATATCAATGAAATGTGGGACTCACAGAGCAAAATACTAATGACAGCAGCAGAAGCAAGTGCCGGACTGAAGAAAATGGAAAAACGAGCTTGGATCTCAGACACCACATGGAAATACATCAAAGAAAGAAGAGAAGCAAAGAGAGCCGTGACTAATGTAAAGACAGATCTTGGAAAGGTTCTGGCAAAAGCAACATACAAAGAATTAGACAACAAAGTGAAAAGTTCGGCAAGAAGAGATACAAGAGCTTATATAGACAACTTGGCAGAGAAAGCAGAGACAGCTGCAATTACAGGAGACAGCAGAACTCTCTATACTGTACAAAAGATGCTGACAAACACCTATACATCCAGTGGAACACCAATTCTAGACAAATCTGGATTAATGCTAACAACAAGCGCAGACATAAAAGCCCGTTGGGCGGAACACTTCAAAGAAATTCTTAACCGTCCACTACCTCACAGTTTAATAGATTTTGAAGCTGAAACACCAGCAGCAGAATTAGATGTAAATTTAGATGACTTCACCTTGAGCGAAATAGAAACCACCTTAAAGCTAATGACCAATAACAAGGCTGCTGGAGAGGATAAGTTAACAGCTGAGATCCTCAAGGCAATTGATAGCCATAATTTAATACATCTCCAAAAAATGTTCAACATCATTTGGAAAACAGAGAAGACGCCTCATAAATGGAAAAAAGGAATCATTGTTAAGATCCCAAAAAAGGGCAATCTTAGAGATTGTAACAACTGGAGAGGCGTGACACTTTTGTCAGTTGCCTCAAAGTTATTCTGTAAAATCATCCTAAATAGAATAAAGGATTCAATAGATACAGTAATGCGTGAAGAACAGGCTGGGTTTAGAAAAGGGAGAAGCTGTCTTGACCACATTTTCACTCTACGACTTATATTGGAGGAACACATTGAAAAGCAAAAACCTTTTGTACTTAACTTCATCGACTTCAAAAAAGCATTTGATAGTATTCATAGAGATTCTTTGTGGAAAATTCTGAAGCAATATGGTTTACCATCAAAAATCATAAATATTATCAAAGACATGTATGATGGTTACACATGTGCAGTTCGAACAGAGGAAGGACTGAGCGAATGTTTCCCAATAGAAACTGGGGTTAAACAAGGATGTATTTTATCGCCCTTGTTATTTGGAATTGTTATGGACTTCATAATGAAGAAATGCTGCACTGGTAATAAAGGCATCGAATGGATACAAGGAGACCATTTGGAGGACCTCGACTTTGCTGATGACATAGTTCTCATCAGCAGTCAGATAAAAACGATGCAGGAAAACACAAATGAACTATCATCAATAGCCAGCAAAATTGGGCTTGAGGTCAATCATGAAAAGACTAAAGTCATGAAAAGTTTAATTCCAACAAGTGACAAAATATACATGGAAAACAAACCAGTAGAAGAGATCGATCACTTTATCTATCTTGGAAGTCACATTGATCGAGAAGGGGATACGAGCAAAGAAATTAGAATCAGACTGGCTAAGGCAGCAATGTCTTTCAGAAGCCTTGAAAAGTTGTGGAAATCAAAACTCATTAGCACAAACACAAAACTTAGGCTATTCAAATCAAATGTACTATCAACCCTTACGTATGCGTGTGAAAGCTGGAAAACAACAAGAGATATAGGAACAAAGTTGAACGCATTCGAAAATAAATGTCTAAGGAAAATACTTGGTATAGAATGGAACGAATTCAAAACAAACGAGGAAATTAGAGAAATCGCCAATCAACCACTAATATCTTCAGTAATAAAGAAAAGACGATGGTCATACGTTGGACATGTGATGAGAAGAGATAATAATCGAATAGCAAAGCAAGCCCTCATATGGGAAACAACAGGAAAAAGAAAAAGAGGAAGACCCAGGGAGACACTGAGAAGAACATTGATGAGAGAGGCAAGAGCAGCAGGAATCGGCTCCCTCAATGAGATAGAACTGCTTGCACAGAACAGAGACAGATGGCGAGATTTGATAAAATATCTTTAAAAGAAAACTGCTAGAACAAAAATTCATATAGGAGAAGGTGTATCTTGGTCTACGCCCTATGGGCCGGTTACGGCTCGAAAGGTCAATAGATAGATTATTAAGGGATTGAGGATTTGCCTGTAGACACTATTAAGGGATTGATGATTTGCATGTAGATATTATTAAAGGATTGGGGATTTGCCTGTAGGTATTATTAGAGGATAAAAGATTGGGTATTGCCTGTAGACATTATTAGAGGATTGAGGATTGCCTGTATATATTATTAAGGGATTGAGGATTTGCCTGTAGACATTATTAAGGGATTGAGGATTTGCCTGTAGATATTATTAGAGTATTGAGGATTTTCCTGTAGACATTATTAGAGGATAGAGGATTTGCCTGTAGACATTATTAGAGGATATAGGATTGTGGATTTGTCTGTAGACATTATTAGAGGATAGAGGATTGTGGATTTGTCTGTAGACATTATTAGAGAGTTGAGGATTGCCTGTAGATAGTATTAAGGGATTGAAGATTGCAAGTAGACATTATTAGAGGATAGAGGATTGAGGATTGCTAGTAGACGGGATTAAAGGATTGAGGATTGCTTGTAGATATTATTAGAGGCTAGAGGATTGAAGATTGCCTGTAGACATTATTAGATGATTGGGGACTGTCTGTATACATTAATATAGGATTGAGGATTGCCTGTAGACATTAGAGGATTGCCTATGGGTACTTTTTGAGGGTTGATGATTGATTGTAGACATTATTTGTGGATTGAGGATTGCCTATGACCATTATTGGAGGATTGCCTGTTCACATCATTACAGACTTCACGATTGTTTGACATGCAGACATTGTTAAGGTCAAAGGATTTGTTTGTCGATAATTTTAGGGATTTGAAGACCTGGTTTGTTCATTATTGAATAACCGACAATGAAAAGATGCATGTGTTGTACATACATTTATGCATACATACATTCATGCATACATACATTCATACATACACACATTCATGCATGCATAAATTCATGCATGCATACATTCATACATACACACATTCATACATACATACATTCATGCATACATACATTCATACATACACACATTCATGCATGCATACATTCATGCATGCATACATTCATACATACACACATTCATACATACATACATTCATGCATACATACATTCATACTAACAACAACAAACAGGAGATTAACAAAACTCTAGTGAACATAGAGAAAGTATAGAAGAAATGATTGAAAACCCTACAAGAGTGGACGGCTTGGAGGTGACAGAGATCGGTGGAGTCAAGGTTGTATCGCTACCACTAATCACCTTCACCTTGTGTTGTCACCTTTCTGTCGAATTAAAATCCATAATTGCTCAACCGCCCGTGCCAGTGGAATCATCCGAATTACTAACTCATCTTCCAAACAAAGAAAGGTAGTTGTAGTCCCCATCATAGCAGTCTCAGCACACACCAAAAGACATAAGGCGAAACCGCGCAGAAAGTGAACACAGCCAACTGTTCCCTGTCATACGATATCATCATTCATCGTAAACAATTGGAATATCGAAACATGATCAAAACGGATGAGACACACATCTCACGGTGTACACAGAGCACTTAACTCAGTAGCTCCTGAAACAAGTGGGACTGGAAATTATTTACAAGAGACTGTAAATGCCAAGTGAGACTAGTACAATGCAGGCCATTTTTTTTTTTTTTTGAATTTCTGCATGAGGAGACAAACAGGAAGGTAAAAATAAATAAGAAAAAGACAGATAGGCAGTGATAAAGAAAATGAAAAAGACATGGAATGATCTTAAGAGAATTGTACCAAACAGGATGGGTTGGAGAGTGCTGAAGACTTAAGCTTCACAGGGATCTGACTGGTAGAAGAAGAAAGCAAACGTAGGGAAGAATGTGGGCAGATGTTTGCAACCAGAGAGCTACTGAATCATCCTTATATATAATCCCCATCATCTGCAGAAACGGAGAGAGCATCACTGGGCTGTCTCGACACAGATCAAATAAATCTTTAGTGGGACAGGTAAACAGCGGATAAATTATTTAATACCCACTTGTTTCTCAATTGATGTTACTAAAGGATGAAAAGGAGCACAAAATAATGGACTTTTATACTTTCTTCCTAAAAACAATTTGAAACTATTCAAGCCAAGTACAAAAGCTGTCCTATAGATGGGCTCAAAGAAATGGAACGAGGTTACATTTACAACAATGCAACACATCAACCTTTATGTCCCTACCTATGAATATCCCACCCCTCTCCCCACCCCCAATCTAGTGCAGTCATCTTTATGTCGCTACCTATGATCTCCCCTCATCTAGTGCAATCACTTTTATATAGCTACCTATGATCTCCCCTCATCTAGTGGAATCACTTTTATATAGCTACCTATGATATCCCCTCATCTAGTGGAATCACTTTTATGTCGCTACCTATGATATCCCCTCATCTAGTGGAATCACTTTTATATAGCTATCTATGATCTCCCCTCATCTAGTGGAATCACTTTTATATCGCTACCTATGATCTCCCCTCATCTAGTGGAATCACTTTTATATAGCTATCTATGATCTCCCCTCATCTAGTGGAATCACTTTTATGTCGCTACCTATGATCTCCCCTCATCTAGTGGAATCACCTTTATATAGCTATCTATGATCTCCCCTCATCTAGTGGAATCACTTTTATGTCGCTACCTATGATCTCCCCTCATCTAGTGGAATCACTTTTATATAGTTATCTATGATATCCCCTCATCTAGTGGAATCACTTTTATGTCGCTACCTATGATCTCCCTCATCTAGTGGAATCACTTTTATATAGCTATCTATGATCTCCCCTCATCTAGTGGAATCACTTTTATGTCGCTACCTATGATATCCCCTCATCTAGTGGAATCACTTTTATATAGCTATCTATGATCTCCCCTCATCTAGTGGAATCACTTTTATGTCGCTACCTATGATATCCCCTCATCTAGTGGAATCACTTTTATATAGCTATCTATGATCTCCCCTCATCTAGTGGAATCACTTTTATATAGCTATCTATGATCTCCCCTCATCTAGTGGAATCACTTTTATGTCGCTACCTATGATCTCCCCTCATCTAGTGGAATCACTTTTATATAGCTATCTATGATCTCCCCTCATCTAGTGGAATCACTTTTATGTCGCTACCTATGATATCCCCTCATCTAGTGGAATCACTTTTATATAGCTATCTATGATCGCCCCTCATCTAGTGCAATCACGTTTATGTCGCTACCTATGATCTCATCCACCTTTTGGAACCTGGAAGCCACGACAGCTTGCTGGTTAGTGAACTGGACTACAAAGGACAAGAGGCAGGTTTCGATCCCGACCGACGGCTTCCACGTTCACACAGCCTTCAATTAGTACCGGATTTTTTTACTGGGAAAGTATAGCGGAACGGGCGTAATACCAACCAAACTATTATTGAGTTATTTGCGGGTCATCATCATTGCACTCCGAACATGTCCATAGGTGCTCAGATCCCCTCCTCAGCAATTCCCTCAGTGTCCAGCGACTGACGACTCCAGTTCTGTGTTGGCTGATAAGTCTTCTTACACGTCCACTAAGTTTCTCATTTCTGGCTGTACCCATCTTAACTCCCATCTCTTTCATCCGAAGGAGTGACGTGGATTTGTGGTGGTCGAAGTCCTGTGCCCCTCCCACATCTCGGAGGACATTGATGATGTCCGCCCGATCTATTGGTTGACCGTCCTCAACGACAGCGCAGCTAGCCAACCTGTCCACTCTTTCATTTCCCCGTACTCCCGCATGCCCAGGGACATAATCATAGGTGACCTTACATATTTTTGACTTTTGCAATGACTCTACCCATTGTCTACGTACAGAGCCCGCCTCCACTTTTTTTATCATGCTCATCGAATCACTTAGTATACATGCGTGGGTGTAGTCTTGTGACTCTAACCAGATGAATGTCATGGTCACTGCCCTCACCTCCATTGTCATGCTACTCGTGGTCATGACGTATGCACCACTGTCTTCCTTGACTAGTCTGCCTGCCGAGCGTGCTGTAAATGCCCATGCACTTCTTTGGTGTCGTCTTACAAATCCGTCTGTATAGATGACTGCATCTTTCTCATTGGTGTTATCGCAGATGAGACCGTTGACCTCGGCATTGACCACGACTGAGTTCTGTTCCCTACTTTTCCAACCGAGTGTGACAACCATATATGATTTTGTCGCTGGATGACGATGCTGTGGATGGTCTAGACTCACGTGCACTCACTCAGTCGCACGGTCCAGAACCCGTTTCCACGTTATAAACTGGCCAACTCCAGTAAATAGCTCTGCAGCACGCGGATACACTGTGAGCTTTTGACAAGTAAATGTATTAGACCGAACTGTTTCTCTTCAAAGTCACGTGACTGTGACTATCATGTCCAGGTTAGTGGACAAGCCATGGGTACCGATAGGCCGAGACTTCATCTTGTTTGTTCATGACCTACATTAGGCACTAGCCGCATCATCTACCAGAGATCCCATGACCTACATTAGGCACTAGCCGCATCATCTACCAGAGATCCCATGACCTACATTAGGCACTAACCGCAACATCTACCAGAGATCCCATGACCTACATTAGGCACTAACGGCAACATCTACCAGAGATCCCATGACCTACATTAGGCACTAGCCGTATCATCTACCAGAGATCCCATGACCTACATTAGGCACTAACCGCAACATCTACCAGAGATCCCATGACCTACATTAGGCACTAGCCGCAACATCTACCAGAGATCCCATGACCTACATTAGGCACTAACCGCAACATCTACCAGAGATCCCATGACCTACATTAGGCACTAGCCGCAACATCTACCAGAGATCCCATGACCTACATTAGGCACTAACCGCAACATCTACCAGAGATCCCATGACCTATATTTAGCGACATTGCCAACAGTAATGGGCCCACCTTTCTCAGGTAGACATATCCAGGTCATCGACTACGTCCTAATATTAACTATTCCTCTCCATATTACCTCTTCCATGTCTTCCTCCTTGAAAGACCCGGATCTCCTTACCTCAGTCTACTATAGACCCACTGACGACCACGCTTACCTCCCCTACACCACTTGCCACCCCTTTTCCTGCAAGAATTGTCTCCCACTATTCTCAATTACCCAGACTTCTGAACCAACTCGATGGTTTCCTACATCAGGCTCATTTGATGCTGGTCTTCTATCGATGACGTCACTTCCCGGAAGCTGTCCTCTAACCTGCTCCCCAACATGCTCATCTATCTGCCATCTTGGTGCTCTACTCTGTCCACTCACTGTTACCGTACACACTCACCACATTGAGGTGACCACAATTATGTATCTCTACCCTTCTCTTCTCTCTTTACACCCCACCAATCTTCTTTCTTGTATTTACTTGTAAACGTCATCATTGTTTCCGTGATAACTTTGCCGGGAGCCGTCTTTCTCCCTTTTGTCTCGGTTGCTGGGACACTGTTTCTTGAAAACGTTGGTTTTCTAAGACCTGCCCGCACATGTATCTCACAGATTATGTGACCTATTATTAATGTCTCACTCGGGTTCCGAGAAGGCTGCTCGTAAAAGTCCCGTAATATCATCTATGCAGGTTTCTCATGCAAGAAGATTTATATTAGTGAAACGATGCCTTTGGTGAGTTTTTATGACATCTCCCGAAATGTGAGTACTCTGGTAGCAACCCACTTCAACTCTCGTGGGGCGAAAACTTCGGTAGCAACCCACTTCAACTCTCGTGGGGCGAAAACTCCGGTAACAACGCACTTCAACTCTCGTGGGGCGAAAACTTCGGTAGCAGCCCACTTCAACTCTCGTGGGTCGAAAACTTCGGTAGCAACCCACTTCAACTCTCGTGGGGCGAAAACTTCGGTAGCAACCCACTTCAACTCTCGTGGGGCGAAAACTTCGGTAGCAATGCACTTCAACTCTCGTGGGGCAAAAACTTCGGTGACAACGCACTTCAACTCTCGTGGGGAGAAAACTTCGGTAGCAACGCACTTCAAATCTCGTGGGGCAAAAACTTCGGTAGCAACGCACCTCAACTCTCGTGGGTCGAAAACTTCGGTAGCAACCCACTTCAACTCTCGTGGGGCGAAAACTTCGGTAGCAACGCACTTCAACTATCGTGGGTCGAAAACTTCGGTAGCAACCCACTTCAACTCTCGTGGGGCGAAAAACTCCGATATGGAGCCACTTCAACTCTCATGATGTTAGCACTCCGATAGTGACCCCCTTCAACTACCATTGTCACCATGGCGCAGACGCCATCAGTGTCATTGGAATAGTGTTATGTTCCTCAAAAGGACCGTAGCCGGTTCATCCTTGAGAACCGCATTAAACCTAGCATGGCTGCCTCTCTCCATGTGGGATTAGCAACTCACCCTGTTACCGGTAAATATGACCGTCCCTCATCTTTCCCTTTTTTTCACCTCATCATTAGATATACACACATATGTGCGTGAATGTGTATGTTTGTATTGTATGTGTATTTGAATGGGATGTGAGTGTTGGCTGCTGTACAAATACTCCTCACTTGTAGCTTGCCCCCTCGTCATCTCCTAAACTCTAGATCTACCTTTCCACTTCCTGCCAAGCTTGTCCCATTATGCCATCACTGACACCGTCTGCCATGGTTTCATACCTTCCCACATTTGTCTGACCTTTCATGGCCAGAGGTGACGCAAATAAGCCTCCCATTTTTGTCCTCTTTTGACACGTTAAATTTTATTGATTTTCGCTGACTTTGCTGTAGTTTTACCTTTGTATTTTCTGTGTTCCTGAAGAAGGCTATTGTTGGGCCACAAAGTCGTAATGTTTTTATGTTATCCATTATTACTAAAAATTGTGCTTGCTTTCTTTACCTCGTAGAAATGGTCAGGCATGAAAGGAAGAACTGGTCAGAGATGAAAGGAGAACTGGTCAGGGATGAAAGGAAGAACTGGTCAGAGATGAAAGGAAGGTTTGGTCAGACATGAAAGGAAGATCTGGTCAGAGATGAAAGGAAGATTTGGTCAGACATGAAAGGAAGGTTTGGTCAGACATGAAAGGAAGATCTGGTCAGAGATGAAAGGAAGATTTGGTCAGACATGAAAGGTAGAACTGGTCAGAGATGAAACGAACAACTGGTCAGAGATGAAAGGAAGAACTGGTCAGAGATGAAAGAAAGATTTGGTCAGACATGAAAGGAAGAACTGGTCAGAGATGACAGGAAGAACTGGTCAGAGATGAAAGGAAGAACTGGTCAGGGATGAACGGTAGAATTGGTCAGAGATGAAAGGAATAACTGGTCAGAGATGAAAGGAAGAACTGGTCAGAGATGAAAGGAAGAACTGGTCAGAGATGACAGGAAGAACTGGTCAGAGATGAAAGGAAGAACTGGTCAGAGATGACAGGCAGAACTGGTCAGAGATGAAAGGAAGATTTGGTCAGACATGAAAGGAAGAACTGGTCAGAGATGAAAGGAAGAATTGGTCAGAGATGAAAAGAAGAATTGGTCAGAGGTGAAAAGAAGAACTGGTCAGAGATGACAGGAAGAACTGGTCAGAGATGAAAGGAAGAACTGGTCAGAGATGACAGGCAGAACTGGTCAGAGATGAAAGGAAGAACTGGTCAGAGATGAAAGGAAGAACTGGTCAGAGATGACAGGAAGAACTGGTCAGAGATTAAAGGAAGAACTGGTCAGAGATGACAGGCAGAACTGGTCAGAGATGAAAGGAAGAACTGGTCAGAGATGAAAGGAAGAACTGGTCAGAGATGACAGGAAGAACTGGTCAGAGATGAAAGGAAGAACTGGTCAGAGATGACAGGCAGAACTGGTCAGAGATGAAAGGAAGATTTGGTCAGACATGAAAGGAAGAACTGGTCAGAGATGAAAGTAAGAACTGGTCAGAGATGAAAGGAAGAATTGGTCAGAGATGAAAAGAAGAACTTTTCAGAAGGAGGAAAAGAAAGAATTAATTGTCTGTTACTTCGACAGACTTCAGAAAAATGAAGTCTTTGATTCGGGAAACTTCTTCTGACGCAACAAAAAGAAATGTGGACAGATTGTCAAGGTGCAAGTGGTGGGGTGTAACGTACACTGCTGCTAGGTACGGCAACAGCAAGGTACGGTAACAGCAAGGTACGGCAACAGCAAGGTACGGCAACAGTAAGGTACGGCAACAGCAAGGTACAGTAACAGCAAGGTACGGTAATAGCTAGGTACAGTAACAGCAAGGTACAGTAACAGCAAGGTACAGTAACAGCAAGGTACAGTAACAGCAAGGTACAGTAACAGCTAGGTACGGTAACAGCAAGGTACAGTAACAGCAAGGTACAGTAACAGCAAGGTACGGTAACAGCTAGGTATGGTAACAGCAAGGTACAGTAACAGCAAGGTACAGTAACAGCAAGGTACGGTAACAGCTAGGTATGGTAACAGCAAGGTACAGTAACAGCAAGGTATGGTAACAGCAAGGTACGGTAACAGCTTTACAACAGGACTGCACTTCTCTACCTCTTCCTGGCAGATTAGCAGACAGTTGGGGGGGGGGAGGAGGGAGGAGGGGGAGGGGGGGAGGGGGGAATTACTTCAGCCTGAGATTGGTATAGCTTATGACGAATATCACAGACTTGTCAGGAACAGAGATGTGAAGTGTACAGAACGCTGGAGTCAGGAATAGAGATGTAAAGTGTACAGAACGGTGAAGTCAGGAATAGAGATGTAAAGTGTACAGAACGGTGAAGTCAGGAACATAGGTGTGAAGTGTACAGAACGGTGAAGTCAGGAACAGAGATGTGAAGTGTACAGAACGGTGAAGTCAGGAATAGAGATGTAAAGTGTACAGAACGGTGAAGTCAGGAACATAGATGTGAAGTGTACAGAACGGTGAAGTCAGGAACAGAGATGTGAAGTGTACAGAACGGTGAAGTCAGGAATAGAGATGTAAAGTGTACAGAACGGTGAAGTCAGGAACATAGGTGTGAAGTGTACAGAACGGTGAAGTCAGGAACAGAGATGTGAAGTGTACAGAACGGTGAAGTCAGGAACAGAGATGTGAAGTGTACAGAACGGTGAAGTCAGGAACATAGATGTAAAGTGTACGGAACGGTGAAGTCAGGAACATAGATGTGAAGTGTACGGAACGGTGAAGTCAGGAACAGAGATGTGAAGTGTACAGAACGCTGGAGTCAGGAACAGAGATGTAAAGTGTACAGAACGGTGAAGTCAGGAACATAGATGTGAAGTGTACAGAACGGTGAAGTCAGGAACATAGGTGTGAAGTGTACAGAACGGTGAAGTCAGGAACAGAGATGTGAAGTGTACAGAACGGTGAAGTCAGGAACAGAGATGTGAAGTGTACAGAACGGTGAAGTCAGGAACATAGATGTGAAGTGTACGGATCGGTGAAGTCAGGAACATAGATATGAAGTGTACAGAATGTTGTAATTACATCACAGAATAAAGCATACACTAACCGATGAGAAAAGAACAAATACTGTCTCTACGTTGAGCTTAACAGACCGCGGTAGCACAATGTGGACACACTAAACACAGTTTAGGGAGCCGTGATAGCTCAGTGGTTAGTGAACTGGACTGCAAAGGACAAGGGGTAGGGTTTTATCCCAACCGACGGCTTCCGGGTTCACCCAGCCTTAAATGGGTACCGGATTTTTTTCTGGGAAAGTGAAGAGGCACGGGCGTAATACCGACCACATTTCCCCAAAAATCATGTGCTGAACTTCTGTAAAATTTATGGTCACTAACACCATATTCCCTGTACGTCACTTGGCCTGACTGGTACTTTACTTTTCTTTCTTTTAAACACAGTCTAGTGACTGTCACTCAAGCACTGACATAGCATCTACTCAACGATGTATACAGGGTGCGCCCGGTACGTGGCGGACAACAGCAGCTCACAGGCCGTCGTGATCATCATGCAAGAGCACACTCTGTTGTGACGTCATCAACCTTGGCCAGTCACTCTTTTCTAGGAAACTATCAAAATAGAATGTCTAAACGTGTTGACGAATGAACAGAATATCTTTCTTCTCCCTTTCTTTCCTTTGAACTTAAATGTCGAGAAATCGATCGATTGAAATTCAAGCTTGACATCCTCCCGATGGCCTTGCTCGATGAAATGATTGACCTCCATTTTGGCAGCTGCGGAAGAAATCAGCATGAGTATCAGATGCCGCTTCCAGTTTTGAAATCTTTCCACACACCGACCTAAGTGGCCCTCGCCGTGGCCTGTCCATTCGGTTATTTCAAATTTAATGGCAATTTTATGCCTCGGCAAATCTTATTAACACTAAAGACCTCGGGCCCAAGGCTAAGACGAGAGGCTGCATCTTGATTGGTCGGTAAGACAAGCCAGCGTCATCTGAACGCCAGTAATAACAGCCTCTGGTAAAGCTCAGTGAATACGTTCTACGAGTGAGGGGGAGGGCTGAAACTCTTGGTTTGTCCCTTACGCTGTCGGCTCGTCATGTTGTGTGGGCTTTGGTAATTGGCTGTGTGTTCACCAGTGTGTGTGTGTGTGTGGAAAAAAGGGGGTGGGGGTGTAATGGGAGAGAAAGAGGGCAAGGAATTGGACCAAGCAATCACCCACATACGTCTCCATTTTTTTGTTTCCCATCCGGCAACATCTGTGATCAGTGATGACGAAAAGCGATTACCGATAATTTCCGCTGTCAGCCTGGGAGGTCACACTACGGAGATCGTCGCTCAACGATCCCTACCAAACATTGTCCTGCTTTCTGCTAACCCCGTCTTGCTTGAATTAGTCGGAGCTGGCCATTCACTATTCTTGTTTCGGCAAATGATCTCGTCATTAGCGTGTGCGTTACAAGCTGGACAACATCCATCACCTTCAGCTCGTCTCATGCACACATTCATGTCTTATCTAATCACTTGTCTCATCCATTCACTTGTCTCATCCATTCACTTGTCTCATCCATTCACTTGTCTCATCCATTCACTTGTCTCATTCATTCACTTGTCTCATCCATTCACTTGTCTCATTCATTCACTTGTCTCATTCATTCACTTGTCTCATTCATTCACTTGTCTCATCCATTCACTTGTCTTATCCATTCACATGTCTCATCCATTCACTTGTCTCATCCATTCACTTGTCTCATCCATTATCATGGTTGTAAGAAGAATGGCTTGTCACGATAGTAAATGTAATTCGAATATTGTCCTTGATCGTGAATGTAATTCGAATATTGTCCTTGATAGTAAATGTAATTCGAATATTGTCCTTGATCGTGAATGTAATTCGAAAATTGTCCTTGATCGTGAATGTAATTCGAATATTGACCGTGATCGTGAATGTAATTCGAATATTGACCGTGATCGTGAATGTAATTCGAATATTGATCATAAAAGTAAACAAATTCAAAAAAGATGTGGACGTAAAAGTTCCTAAAGATCAAATGACAACAGCAACGCGAATCACATATATATTGGCATTCAGAAGTTGGCTGTAGATAGAAATGACAGTAGCTAGTGGATCATAAAGAAACTATTTGTTGTGACTATAAATGAAAGTAGTTAGTGGATCATAAAGAAACTATTTGTTGTGACTATAAATGAAAGTAGCTAGTGGATCATAAAGAAACTATTTGTTGTGACTATAAATGAAAGTAGTTAGTGGATCATAAAGAAACTATTTGTTGTGACTATAAATGAAAGTAGTTAGTGGATCATAAAGAAACGATTTGTTGTGACTATAAATGAAAGTAGATAGTGGATCATAAAGAAACTATTTGTTGTGACTATAAATGAAAGAAGTTAGTGGATCATAAAGAAACTATTTGTTTTGTTGGGGATATAAATAAAGGTGGCTAGTGAATCATCAGAAAACTCAAAGGCTTGCTGAACATGTAGATGGCACTGATTTGGGGAGCACATTAACGTAGTTTGAGAACCAGCGTACTCGACATCCCTCCCTATTTGCTCTTGTAAACCTGGCGTGGACAGCACTAGCCGCAGGCCAGTTATTCTCGCCACGTCATAAAATATGCGGAAAGTGTTTGAAGTACAGTTTGTTAAAGGCCTAAAATGGAGTTTGTCTATAAATACTGTAATCGCTGCTATCATCTATATCTCGGTAACCCACCATCATATGTACAAGTGTTTGAGGGGGGAACTTTAATTTCACTTTTATTATTGTAATTACCGACTTGCTCTGGGCATTTTCTTAAATTAAATTAATGAACAGACCTCCCACGTCTGTATGAATAGAAGAAGACCTAATACACGTTGAATGGAGCAGGTAGGGTTAGGTAGTAGGTCAGGATTGAGGTCGGTAATGTGTGGGATTTGTCTGGCTCATGATGCTGCTAATAATGAGTTAAGTGGGTTTATCAGGTAGGCAGTAATGACTGGGCTGATGTCATTAGTTGCTGTGACTTTTGTCAAACATAGACGTGCATGATGTCATTAGTTGCTGACAGCTGTAGCTGTTGTCAAACATAGACGCAAATGACGTCATTAGTTGCTGACAGCTGTGACTGTTGTCAAACATAGACGTGAATGACGTCATTAGCTGCTGACAACTGTGACTTGTCAAACATAGACTTGAATGACGTCATTAGTTGCTGATAACTGTGACTGTTGTCAAACATAGACGCGAATGACGTCATTAGTTGCTGACAGCTGTGAATGTTGTCAAACATAGACGTGAATGACGTCATTATTTGCTGACAGCTGTGACTGTTGTCAAACATAGACGTGAATGACGTCAATATTTGCTGACAGCTGTGACTTTTATCAAACACAGACGTGAATAACATCATTAGTTGCTGACAGCTGTGGCTGTTGTCAAACATAGACGTGAATGACGTCATTAGTTGCTGACAGCTGTGACTGTTGTCAAACATAGACGTGCATGATGTCATTAGTTGCTGACAGCTGTGACTTTTGTCAAACACAGACATGCATGATGTCATTAGTTGCTGACAGCTGTGATTGCTGTCAAACACAGACGTGAATGACGTCAATATTTGCTGACAGCTGTGACTTTTGTCAAACACAGACGTGAATGACGTCATTAGTTGCTGACAGCTGTGACTGTTGTCAAACATAGACGTGAATGACATCATTATTTGCTGACAGCTGTGACTGTTGTCAAACATAGACGTGCATGAGGTCATTAGTTGCTGACAGCTGTGATTGCTGTCAAACATAGACGTGCATGACGTCATTAGTTGCTGACAGCTGTGACTGTTGTCAAACATAGACGTGCATGACGTCATTAGTTGCTGACAGCTGTGACTGTTGTCAAATATAGATGTGGCTGAGATGTCAATTGAATCTCGCACTTGTCTGCCTCTTTTAGCTCCTAGCTGGCTGTCTGTTTTATTTCTTAGATATGTATGTCTAGTTTATCTCGCATTTGTCTCTTTTATCTTATACTTGTCTGTTTAATTTATCTCGCATTTGTCTCTTTTATCTTATACTTGTCTGTTTAATTTATCTCGCATTTGTCTCTTTTATCTTATACTTGTCTGTTTAATTTATCTCGCATTTGTCTCTTTTATCTTATACTTGTCTGTTTAATTTATCTCGCATTTGTCTCTTTTATCTTATACTTGTCTGTTTAATTTATCTCGCATTTGTCTCTTTTATCTTATACTTGTCTGGTGAAAACATATTCGCCATCTTGGAATGGTGAAAACATATTCGCCATCTTGGACGCACCAAAATGTGCGTTTCAAGGGATTAACGATATCATCAATGCCCTCCGAGATGTGGGAAGGACACGTGACTTCGACAACCATGAGTCCACGCCACTTCTTCGTATGAAAATGATGGGAGTTAAGATGGGCACAGCCAGAAACGTGAAACTTAGTGGGCGTGTAAGAAGACTTATCAACCAACACAGAACTGGAGTCGTCAGTCGCTGGACACTGAGGGACTTGCTGAGGAGGGGATCTGAGCACTTATGGACATGTTCGGAGTGCAATGAGGACGACCCGCAAATAACTCAATAACTCAATAACTGATATATATATATATATAATAATAATAACTTCCGGCTTTATTGATTTGTTGAATTTGATATTTAAAAAAAACAAAACAGATATAATTATTGGTCGAACGTGAACGATAAGGATGACAAAGCAAGCATGGGTGGTAGGGCAATCATTTGTGATAAAGATCAGAGACGAGGTCTCTCCAACAGGACAATAGCATCAAAGATAGCGGCCCGCGCATGTCAAGATCTCGTCTTGATCCAAGACACACACATTAACGTCAATGGAAATTGTTCCTGGGACCAGCCCATGATCTCTGGTAATCCACTCCCCAGCAGTAATCCGTTCTCCGATAACATTCCGCTCTGAACAGGTAGAGTGAGCCATGAAGGTAGAGCTGCTGGTGTCTGGACATGTGTCAACATCATCAAAGTGGGCAGAGAGCCGGCGGCCAGCGCTTGGACTCCTCGGTTTGTATGAATCAAATCTCGTGCTAACAACTCCACAAACACGGGGCCGCCCCTGTTGTCTACACAAGTGTATGTCTCCCACGGAAACACCAGATGTTGCATGTTCACTAAAGCTGCTTGTCCAGTCTTCTATAGACCTTGACGGCAATAATCTCCTTGTGCCACGCTGGGCCTACAGGAGTTCCCATTATTACTGGCTTGTTGGAGTGAAAACATTCATTCTTCATCTTTCACATCTTCTTACGCTTTTCTTCTTATCTTCGTATTTTCATCATTCTTTTCTTCTTTTACCACTACTGCTGCTACTACATTACTACTACTAGTATGACGACTAGTGCTACTACTATTATATCTACTACTAGTATAGCTACTACTACTACTACTAGTATGGCTACTACTACTACTATGACTACTGCTAGTATGACTACTACTATGACTACTACTAGTATGACTACTAGTATGACTACTACTATAGCTCGTTTCAAATCACTTGCCCAACTTCAAAACGCTATTGTTCAGTAACTGTTTGTTAAAAACTGTTGAAATTTTCCAAATGTTATTAGAATGCAAAAGACCCTTTAAATGTATATTTAACAAATATCTTGCAGCTGCAGTTTTCTTAAAGCGGCGAATTTCTTTGATGTTTGTCAAAATTGTCAATTGTGAACCCCTAAATAATAGAAATTACCGTAGTTGCTGGTCTATGATTAATTTTCACTAGGTAAAGGCGTGGCCGTAATGGGGAAATACCAGGAGAATTATTGTCTTCTCAGTTCGAGGACGGACGATAATATCAAGGTATACCTGTATGTCCAATGTTCATAGTTGTGTGGTCCTGAAAAGGACCGTTTGTTGAACTAATTTAAGGTAATATAGGGGCCAACATTGTGGGGGCTATATACTTTCATTCTGAATCTGACGAGTCTAAAAGATTAATAACTGTTTGGGTTGAACATTCCACAAACCATCATTTTTCCAATATTCCTCTTCCTGTTTTAAGACGTGGTCTTCACATTCAGCCCAATAATCTTTGTCTAAATTTAATAAAGCGAGATTAACAAGAGTCTTTACATCGCATATTTTGAATGTTGTATTTTCATCTGCCACTTGTCCTTTTAATTTGGCCCAGATTAGTTCTATTGGATTTAAATGAGCATGGTAAGGTGGCAGCCTCAAACTTATATGACCGTGCTCTTGGATAATCTTATCTATTTGAAAAATCTTTGTCCTCTGTTTTTGCTTTACTAGAGATAGTAATTCAGGTTTTAAGTACATGTTATTAAATTGTATGTGCTCCTTTGTGAGCCATATCTTAATAGCATCTTTTGTACTGGATGACGTCGGGACTTTATCTTCAAGTGCAACAATGTTGTGGTACGCTGCATTGTCCATTATTAGGCAAGATGGTCGATCTAGTGATGGGAGAACAGAATTTTCAATCCAATGTCTAAATATGTGACCATTCATCTCAGAGTGATAATCCCGATTGTCTATGGATTTTGAAAGAAAAATGAGCTCTGCATTCTGTATTAGTCCATGTTGTCGACTACCTGCATGAGCAATTATCAAGCGCTGTCCTTTGCTGCTAGGTATTAATCTCTTAATCTTTCTATCTGATTACTGCCATTCCCTTTGGTTAGTGTGGTGAGCATTGATCCATGTTTCATCCAAGTACACAATATCATAACCTTGCTTGCGCACCTCTTTTACTTCACGTAAGTACTTGCTTCTCATGACTACTATATGTGGCTTTTCACAGGTGATGTTTCGTCCATTGGAATACTTTCTGAATGTAAAGCCTGCAGCTCTCACATTCCTCCATAATGTAGACTTTGATATTTCAATACTGTTGTTCTTTTTCAGCGAAACTTTTAATTTTCTTATTGTAACAGTTTCATTCATACCCAACATTTTGCGAATTTGACGTCTACACCTCTGAATGAACGGAAATGGAACACACAATTTCTCAAGTGTCTAATTGTGTCAAAAAAAACCACGGCGAAAGCGTGCAAACACGTCAATTTTACCGTGTATTGATTTTTACTCGCTATTTTTAACTTAAAATACTGTAAACATTAAGTTTTGACTACATCAATGGGTCGTTATAAATTTATATAAATCAAATAAGCAACAATAATAACCAAATGTTTTTTTTTAATGAAATTAATTCCCTGTTGGGTTCTAATCATTATAACTTTACATGCAAATTTTGAACAACTTAAAACAAACGGTTAAAAAGCTATCGATTTTAAAAGTTGGGCACGAGTTATGAAACAAGCTATAGTATGACTACTACTACTAGTATGACTACTACTAGTATGACTACTACTAGTATGACTACTACTAATATGACTGACTACTAGTATGACTACTACTAGTATGACTACTACTAGTATGACTACTACTAGTATGACTACTACTAGTATTACTACTACTAGTATGCCTACTACTTCTATGACTTCTACTAGTATGATTACTACTAATACTACTATGAGTACTACTAGTATGACTATTACTACTACTATGACTACTAGTATGACTACTACTACTACTATGACTACTACTAGTATGACTACTACTACCACTATGAATACTACTAGTATGACTTCTACTACTACTTTAACTACTACTAGTATGACTACTACTACCATAACTGCTACTAGTATGACTACTACTACTACTACTATGACTACTACTAGTATGACTACTACTACTACTACCATAACTACTACTAGTATAACTACTACTACTACTATAACTACTACATGTACTAGTATGACTACTACTATGACTACTATTAGTATGACTACTACTACTACCATAACTACTACTAGTATGACTACTACTATGACTACTACTAGTATGACTACTACTACTACTAGGACTACTACTAGTATGACTACTACTACTACTATATCTACTGCTAGTATGACTACTACTACTACTACTAGACTAATACTACTACTAGACTACTACTACTACTAGTATGACTACTACTACTACTAGCATGATTACGACTACTACTACTATGACTCATCATCGTCATCATCCTGTGCCATACCGGTTGGCGTAGGTGATCATGTCCTTCCACAATCTTCTATCTACCGTGCACCGTATCAGTTCTGTTTGTTGACTGTTTTCCATGCCATGACACCAAACCATCCAGTATTTTCTCTCTTATTCGTCCGCGATCTCACTTTCCTTTTATTTTGCCAGTTGTAACCAAGTATTCCAACTGTCCATGATTCGCTTCCATATGTCAGAATTGGTTCTATATAGCACCGATGAATTCTCTTTCTCACTTCTATTGACATAGATTTGTTGCATAATATATTTTTCATTTTCTGAAATGCTATTTTGGCCTGAGCTATTCTGCTTTTTATTTCTGTGGTGCATCTCCCATCTGATGTAATTATTGTGCCCAAGTATTTGAAACGTTGCACTTGTTTCAGATCTGTCCTGTTTAATTTTTATGCTGCATGATGGTGGTGATTGTTTCTTCGATATGACCATTACTTCTGTTTTCTTACTATTCAAACTGAAGCCCTTCTTGTAGCTTTCTTTTACTATTATGTCTATCATTTCTTGTAGTTCATTCTCTGTCTCTGCTATTAAGACTGTGTCATCCGCATATCGCAAATTATTTATGTTGTGACCGTTGACTTCAATTCCTTTTTTGTCTACTATTGATCTCATAATATGTTCACTTTAAAGTGAAAACAAATCCAGCGACAGAACACAGCCTTGTCTGACTCCTTGTTTTATATATTGGAATTGTCCTGTTTGGTTGTTAATTCGTATAGCTGCTGTTTGTTGCCAGTACATATTTTTTATGATTCGCAGATCCTTGCTATCAATGTTTAATTTCTCCAGCATATTGATTATTTCCACATGCTTTACTTTGTCAAATGCTTTTGTGTAGACTATAAAGCACATATATAGATCTTTCTTTACCTCTATAGATCTTTCTATCAATGTTCTTAAGATGTATATTGCATTATTGGTGCCCTTTCCTTCCACAAATCCACATCGTTCCTCACTTATTTCTGGTTTTATTTTGTTTCTTACGCGTCTCATGATGCTTCTTAGTAATATTTTCGTCATATGGCTCATGAGACTAATAGTGCGATGGTCCTCACAATCAGTGGCTCCTGACTTCTTCGGTATGGCTACAAAGATAGATTTTAGCAGATCTTCGGGTATGTGTCCAGTGTTATATATGTCATTGAGTAGTTTTGTTATGACTTGTACTCCCAGCTCTCCTATTGCATTTATCTCTTCGATTGTTATATTGTCGGGACCTGGAGCTTTGCCTCTTTTCATGTCTTGAATTGCGTCCTCCACTTCACTCTGTATTATTGGTGGTCCTGTGTCTTTGTTTGAATTGTTTAGCTTTGGTCTTTCATCATCATAGAGTTGACTGATATATTCTGTCCATCTTTCCATTGTCTTCTCCTGTCCCATTATTATATTTTCTTCCTTTGATTTCACACATCCTGAAACTTTGACTTCTTTTCCTCCTGTTAATTCATTTCACTGATTGTGTATAAATTGTGAGTCTTTCTTTTGTTGTTTTTCTATTTCTTAACATTTATGCTTTAACCATCATTCCTTTGCTTCCCTGCATTTGTTTTGGATCTCTTTGTGCAATATTTTGTATGTCCGTTCTTCTTTCTTATGTTTTCTTCTTTCGTCCATTAGTTGTAATATTTCTTCTGTCATCCATTTCTTTTTGTTGATTCTTTTAGTCACTGGTATTACTTCTTTTGATGTTTGTTGAATAGATTGTTTGGGCATTTCCCACTGCTCCTGGATGTCCTGTATTTTATCAATAGCATTATATCTATTTTGTACTATCGTACTGTACTTATCACTCATCTGTTTATCTACTCTTAGCATATCTAGTTCTAATTTTATATTTCTTGGTGATTTCTGTGTCTTCCTCAGTTTTATTCTTGTCTTTCCAACTACTGGTACATGGTCACTATTGCAATCTGCTCCTGGCCTTGTTTTAACAGACGTTAGCCCATTCCTGAATCTTCTCTGTGCCAGTATAAAATCAATTTGATTGTGTACTTTTTTTGTCTGGGCTTTGTCATGTCCATAGTTGCCTAGGGTGTTGTTTGAACCAGGTATTACCTATAATCACTTCATGTCTTTGCCCAATCTATCCCCTCTGTCATTCGTCTCTCCAAGGCCATGCCCCCCCCCCAAGTTACATTTTGCACTTTAGCTGTTCCTACCTTTGCGTTGAAATCCCCTAATATAATAGTTATTTCTTGGGGTTTACACTGTTCCATGGTCATCTCTAGCTCCTCGTAAAAAGTGTCAATGTCTTCTTCTTCGCTATTACTTGTTGGTGCATAATCTTGAATTATGTTGATATCCATTGGTCTGCCTCTCAATTTTACTAGCAGAATTCTGTCTGATACTGGCCAAAATCCTTTCACTGTTTTGCTTCTTTCTCTATCTAACATGACGCCTACTCCTCTTTCGTGTGTGGTTCCCCCAGAGTCAATTACATTTCCACTGTCGCGTTGTAATAATCCTGCTCCTGTCCATCTCATTTCACATAGTCCCAAGATGCTCAATTTCATTCTCTTCATTTCTTGACTGATATTTTCTAGTTTTCCAACCTGGAATGCTGATCTAATGTTACAAGTTCCTATTGCTAGTGTCTCTTTATTTTTGATCTTGCATACAGTTGCTTGATGACGATCGGGTGTCACCTGTAGCACATGACGCTCCCTACCGAACGAGGTGGCTGTGAAGCCCCCATTAACGTCGTTAGCTGTAAATAGAAGGTTGTGATTTGTCATTATTCCAGACAATTTAAGAAGGCAGTTTACCATTCCTTTCCTTCTTGGCAGTGACTGTACTAGTTGGAGATCGCAGCCATTGTCTCTATACATGAGATCCCCTGCCTGCCATCGCAGAGTGGGGACCATAACGGGCATTATTTGTCGGTTACTCCCACAACACCATCCACCACCTGCCTCCAATGGCTTCACTTAACCCTGATAGGGGGGGGGGGGGGGGCTAAACGGGATCTCCACCTTGCCTAAGGGTGTCCCGAAGACTAGCGGAGGAAAGGTTCATTATTTACCGTTATTAAATGCTATGAAGTTGTTCATTATTTACCGTTATTTAATGCTGTGAAATTGTTAATTATTTACCGTTATTAAATGCTATGAAGTTGTTCATTATTTACCGTTGTGTACTGTTGTGAAATTGTTCATTATTTACCGTTGTGTACTGTTGTGAAATTGTTCATTATTTACCGTTATTTAATGCTGTGAAATTGTTCATTATTTACCGTTGTGTACTGTTGTGAAATTGTTCATTATTTACCGTTATTGTAATCTGGTTCATTATTTACCGTTGTGTACTGTTGTGAAATTGTTCATTATTTACCGTTATTGAATGCTATGAAATTGTTCATTATTTACCGTTATTGAATGCTATGAAATTGTTCATTATTTACCGTTATTAAATTCTATGAAGTTGTTCATTATTTACCGTTGTGTACTGTTGTGAAATTGTTCATTATTTACCGTTATTGAATGCTATGAAATTGTTCATTATTTACCGTTATTGAATGCTATGAAATTGTTCATTATTTACCGTTATTAAATGCTATGAAGTTGTTCATTATTTACCGTTATTAAATGCTATGAAGTTGTTCATTATTTACCGTTGTGTACTGTTGTGAAATTGTTCATTATTTACCGTTGTGTACTGTTGTGAAATTGTTCATTATTTACCGTTATTTAATGCTGTGAAATTGTTCATTATTTACCGTTATTTAATGCTGTGAAATTGTTCATTATTTATAGTTGTGTACTGTTGTGAAATTGTTCATTATTTACCGTTGTGTACTGTTGTGAAATTGTTCATTATTTACCGTTGTGTACTGTTGTGAAATTGTTCATTATTTACCGTTATTGAATGCATTGAAATTGTTCATTATTTACCGTTATTGAATGCTATGAAATTGTTCATTATTTACCGTTATTAAATGCTATGAAGTTGTTCATTATTTACCGTTGTGTACTGTTGTGAAATTGTTCATTATTTACCGTTATTGAATGCTATGAAATTGTTCATTATTTACCGTTATTGAATGCTATGAAATTGTTCATTATTTACCGTTATTAAATTCTATGAAGTTGTTCATTATTTACCGTTGTGTACTGTTGTGAAATTGTTCATTATTTACCGTTATTGAATGCTATGAAATTGTTCATTATTTACCGTTATTGAATGCTATGAAATTGTTCATTATTTACCGTTATTAAATGCTATGAAGTTGTTCATTATTTACCGTTATTAAATGCTATGAAGTTGTTCATTATTTACCGTTGAGTACTGTTGTGAAATTGTTCATTATTTACCGTTGTGTACTGTTGTGAAATTGTTCATTATTTACCGTTGTGTACTGTTGTGAAATTGTTCATTATTTACCGTTATTTAATGCTGTGAAATTGTTCATTATTTACCGTTATTTAATGCTGTGAAATTGTTCATTATTTATAGTTGTGTACTGTTGTGAAATTGTTCATTATTTACCATTGTGTACTGTTGTGAAATTGTTCATTATTTACCGTTGTGTACTGTTGTGAAATTGTTCATTATTTACCGTTATTGTAATCTGGTTCATTATTTACCGTTGTGTACTGTTGTGAAATTGTTCATTATTTACCGTCATTGAATGCTATGAAATTGTTCATTATTTACCGTTATTGAATGCATTGAAACTGTTCATTATTTACCGTTATTGAATGCTATGAAATTGTTCATTATTTACCGTTATTAAATGCTATGAAGTTGTTCATTATTTACCGTTGTGAACTGTTGTGAAATTGTTCATTATTTACCGTTATTGAATGCTATGACATTGTTCATTATTTACCGTTATTGAATGCTATGAAATTGTTCATTATTTACCGTTATTAAATGCTATGAAGTTGTTCATTATTTACCGTTATTAAATGCTATGAAGTTGTTCATTATTTACCGTTATTAAATGCTATGAAGTTGTTCATTATTTACCGTTGTGTACTGTTGTGAAATTGTTCATTATTTACCGTTGTGTACTGTTGTGAAATTGTTCATTATTTACCGTTATTGAATGCTATGAAATTGTTCATTATTTACCGTTATTAAATGCTATGAAATTGTTCATTATTTACCGTTATTGAATGCTATGAAATTGTTCATTATTTACCGTTGCGTACTGTTGTGAAATTGTTCATTATTTACCGTTATTAAATGCTATAAAGTTGTTCATTATTTACCGTTATTGTATGCTATGAAATTGTTCATTATTTACCGTTGTGTACTGTTGTGAAATTGTTCATTATTTACCGTTATTAAATGCTATGAAGTTGTTCATTATTTACCGTTATTGAATGCTATGAAATTGTTGATTATTTACCGTTGTGTACTGTTGTTAAATTGTTCATTATTTACCGTTGTGTACTGTTGTGAAATTGTTCATTATTTACCGTTATTAAATGCTATGAAATTGTTCATTATCTACCGTTGTGTACTGTTGTGAAATTGTTCATTATTTACCGTTATTAAATGCTATGAAGTTGTTCATTATTTACCGTTATTAAATTCTATGAAGTTGTTCATTATTTACCGTTGTGTACTGTTGTGAAATTGTTCATTATTTACCGTTATTAAATGCTATGAAGTTGTTCATTATTTACCGTTATTAAATGCTATGAAATTGTTCATTATTTACCGTTGTATACTGTTGTGAAATTGTTCATTATTTACCGTTATTAAATGCTATGAAATTGTTCATTATTTACCGTTATTAAATGCTATGAAGTTGTTCATTATTTACCGTTATTAAATGCTATGAAGTTGTTCATTATTTACCGTTGTGTACTGTTGTGAAATTGTTCATTATTTACCGTTGTGTACTGTTGTGAAATTGTTCATTATTTACCGTTTTTTAATGCTGTGAAATTGTTCATTATTTATAGTTGTGTACTGTTGTGAAATTGTTCATTATTTACCGTTGTGTACTGTTGTGAAATTGTTCATTATTTACCGTTGTGTACTGTTGTGAAATTGTTCATTATTTACCGTTGTGTACTGTTGTGAAATTGTTCATTATTTACCGTTATTGAATGCATTGAAATTGTTCATTATTTACCGTTATTGAATGCTATGAAATTGTTCATTATTTACCGTTATTAAATGCTATGAAGTTGTTCATTATTTACCGTTGTGTACTGTTGTGAAATTGTTCATTATTTACCGTTATTGAATGCTATGAAATTGTTCATTATTTACCGTTATTGAATGCTATGAAATTGTTCATTATTTACCGTTATTAAATTCTATGAAGTTGTTCATTATTTACCGTTGTGTACTGTTGTGAAATTGTTCATTATTTACCGTTATTGAATGCTATGAAATTGTTCATTATTTACCGTTATTGAATGCTATGAAATTGTTCATTATTTACCGTTATTAAATGCTATGAAGTTGTTCATTATTTACCGTTATTAAATGCTATGAAGTTGTTCATTATTTACCGTTGTGTACTGTTGTGAAATTGTTCATTATTTACCGTTGTGTACTGTTGTGAAATTGTTCATTATTTACCGTTGTGTACTGTTGTGAAATTGTTCATTATTTACCGTTATTTAATGCTGTGAAATTGTTCATTATTTACCGTTATTTAATGCTGTGAAATTGTTCATTATTTATAGTTGTGTACTGTTGTGAAATTGTTCATTATTTACCGTTGTGTACTGTTGTGAAATTGTTCATTATTTACCGTCGTGTACTGTTGTGAAATTGTTCATTATTTACCGTTATTGTAATCTGGTTCATTATTTACCGTTGTGTACTGTTGTGAAATTGTTCATTATTTACCGTCATTGAATGCTATGAAATTGTTCATTATTTACCGTTATTGAATGCATTGAAACTGTTCATTATTTACCGTTATTGAATGCTATGAAATTGTTCATTATTTACCGTTATTAAATGCTATGAAGTTGTTCATTATTTACCGTTGTGAACTGTTGTGAAATTGTTCATTATTTACCGTTATTGAATGCTATGACATTGTTTATTATTTACCGTTATTGAATGCTATGAAATTGTTCATTATTTACCGTTATTAAATGCTATGAAGTTGTTCATTATTTACCGTTATTAAATGCTATGAAGTTGTTCATTATTTACCGTTATTAAATGCTATGAAGTTGTTCATTATTTACCGTTGTGTACTGTTGTGAAATTGTTCATTATTTACCGTTGTGTACTGTGGTGAAATTGTTCATTATTTACCGTTATTGAATGCTATGAAATTGTTCATTATTTACCGTTATTAAATGCTATGAAATTGTTCATTATTTACCGTTATTGAATGCTATGAAATTGTTCATTATTTACCGTTGCGTACTGTTGTGAAATTGTTCATTATTTACCGTTATTAAATGCTATAAAGTTGTTCATTATTTACCGTTATTGTATGCTATGAAATTGTTCATTATTTACCGTTGTGTACTGTTGTGAAATTGTTCATTATTTACCGTTATTAAATGCTATGAAGTTGTTCATTATTTACCGTTATTGAATGCTATGAAATTGTTCATTATTTACCGTTGTGTACTGTTGTTAAATTGTTCATTATTTACCGTTGTGTACTGTTGTGAAATTGTTCATTATTTACCGTTATTAAATGCTATGAAATTGTTCATTATTTACCGTTGTGTACTGTTGTGAAATTGTTCATTATTTACCGTTATTAAATGCTATGAAGTTGTTCATTATTTACCGTTATTAAATTCTATGAAGTTGTTCATTATTTACCGTTGTGTACTGTTGTGAAATTGTTCATTATTTACCGTTATTAAATGCTATGAAGTTGTTCATTATTTACCGTTATTAAATGCTATGAAATTGTTCATTATTTACCGTTGTATACTGTTCTGAAATTGTTCATTATTTACCGTTATTAAATGCTATGAAATTGTTCATTATTTACCGTTATTAAATGCTATGAAGTTGTTCATTATTTACCGTTATTGAATGCTATGAAATTGTTCATTATTTACCGTTATTAAATGCTATGAAATTGTTCATTATTTACCCTTATTAAATGTTATGAAATTGTTCATTATTTACCCTTATTAAATGCTATGAAATTGTTCATTATTTACCGTTATTAAATGCTATGAAATTGTTCATTATTTACCGTTATTAAATGCTATGAAGTTGTTCATTATTTACCAGTGACAGAGCTGTCGCTGGCTCCGTTATACACTAATGGTGAGCAGGCTCGTCTGACATGGACCACCTCAGTTTAATGTGTACATGCCGCAGAGATTATGGCCTAAAGCCACTTGTAATTACGCATGCCTAGTGCTGCAGATACAATCTATTATTCCGCTTAAGAGACACACAATGCTGACGTCAAATAATTTATGACGTGTTATCTACAATTGTGGATTGGTTGACTGGTAGGTTGAGCGAGAAACAAAACTAAAGGGCAACACAAGAAACACAAAAAAACAGGTCTTAATTTACGATCTGTTCGCGGAGGTTTCATTTGTGTGTCTTGTTAGAAACGGTTACAACACAACGACATTGGTCGCGGGAACTTCAAAGTTGAGCTTCCTATAACGGGCATAAAATAAAACGAGAAGCCCAGGCCGCTGTGGTAGTAAACTTGATATTTAGATCCGGCTATTATCGGGACGTCAAGTTTATACTCGCAGTCTCTGAGTTTAGTCTGAGCGCGTCAGCGGTTGCCGACTCGTGTATCAAACCTGGAGAGGGCGCTTGATGTGCGGACGTCAAACGAGGCCAGACGATCTTTGTTACTCTCAGGGAAACAGTCGGCGACTCGTGTTTGTGGAGAGTGATGTACAAGATTAGAGATGTTTGTTGAGTGTTGGCGAGGGCTTGCGAGATGAATCTTGTTGAGGGCACTGATTACGCTGCTAGAGAAGGGAACACAGCAAGTATCTCTAGCTAACGTGAGACTGCCAACAGTTGCACACTATTTTCCAGATGGAAAATACGAAGATAGTAAACTCTGATGTGGAAAATGTAATAGGAAAATGAGAAATATGTTAAAATAAGTGTTGCTATGGAGATGAGATGAAAGTATGGATGGCGTGGCTTAGTTTCGTCCAGATTTGAGGTGGTTGCTGTCTACAGTCTGGGATTCTTATGAAGCATGTTCTCGTCTGTTGTCCTGATGGTAGCATTGTGATGTTGCCTACTGCTGATCTATTGGGAGGTCTTGGCATCGCACATGAGGTGAGATATAACAGACGCTTCACTGACGCCATGCAGTGATGTAACAGATGCTTCACTGACGCTATGTAGTGATGTAACAGATGCTTCACTGACGCCATGCAGTGATGTAACGGATGCTTCACTGACGCTATGCAGTGATGTAACAGATGCTTCACTGACGCCATGCAGTGATGTAACGGATGCTTCACTGACGCCATGCAGTGATGTAACGGATGCTTCACTGACGCCATGCAGTGATGTAACAGATGCTTCACTGACGCCATGCAGTGATGTAACAGATGCTTCACTGACGCCATGCAGTGATGTAACAGATGCTTCACTGACGCCATGCAGTGATGTAACGGATGCTTCACTGACGCTATGCAGTGATGTAACAGATGCTTCACTGACGCCATGTAGTGATGTAACAGATGCTTCACTGACGCTATGTAGTGATGTAACAGATGCTTCACTGACGCCATGCAGTGATGTAACAGATGCTTCACTGACGTTATGCAGTGATGTAACAGATGCTTCACTGACGCCATGCAGTGATGTAACAGATGCTTCACTGACGCCATGTAGTGATGTAACAGATGCTTCACTGACGCTATGTAGTGGTGTAACAGATGCTTCACTGACGCCATGCAGTGATGTAACAGATGCTTCACTGACGTTATGCAGTGATGTAACAGACGCTTCACTGACGCCATGCAGTGATGTAACGGATGCTTCACTGACGCTATGCAGTGATGTAACAGATGCTTCACTGACGTTATGCAGTGATGTAACAGACGCTTCACTGACGCCATGCAGTGATGTAACAGAATGTTCACTGACGCTATGCAGTGATGTAAAAGATGCTTCACTGACGCCATGTAGTGATGTAACAGACGCTTCATTGACGCCATGTAGTGATGTAACAGACGCTTCACTGACGCCATGTATTGATGTAACAGACGCTCCACTGACGCCATGTAGTGATGTAACAGACGCTCCACTGACGCCATGTATTGATGTAACAGACGCTTCACTGACGCCATGTAGTGATGTAACAGATGCTTCACTGACGTTATGCAGTGATGTAACAGATGCTTCACTGACGCCATGTAGTGATGTAACAGATGCTTCACTGACGCTATGTAGTGATGTAACAGATGCTTCACTGACGCCATGCAGTGATGTAACAGATGCTCCAATGACGCCATGTAGTGATGTAACAGACGCTCCACTGACACCATGTAGTGATGTAACAGACGCTTCACTGACGCCATGTAGTGATGTAACAGACGCTCCACTGACGCGCCATGTAGTGATGTAACAGACGCTTCACTGACGCCATGTAGTGATGTAACAGACGCTTCACTGACGCCATGCAGTGATGTAACAGACGCTCCACTGACGCCATGTAGTGATGTAACAGACGCTTCACTGGCGCCATGTAGTGATGTAACAGACGCTTCACTGACGCCATGTAGTGAACTGGCTGGCTTGCATAGAAGGTCGCGTCTGTTAAAACGGTGGCTGGTAGGACCAAGTATCGAACTGAAAAGGAAATTCAAACAGTCTTGCAGTTCACGCGCTACCTGGCATGGACGATCATGTCTTTCCACAACATCCTGTCCTTAGTTTAATGTATCACCTCCGCTGGTGATCAGACTACTATTCTATGCAACCAAATATCTTCCTTCTGCCGACCACAGACTCTCATGTCCTCTGTCCACCCTGACTACCTACCTGAGCCCCTATCTCTACAACATCAGATCAACCTCATGACTTCCCCGCTTGTGTCTGCTCTTGTCGGCTTTCATAAGGCAACTGGCCACCCTTAACTCTAGCCGAAGGTCAGAACATGGGATGGGTAGAGGGACGGCAAGAAATCAGCAATGTCATCGATGAATCGGCGAGGGTAAAGTCATACCATCACTGATGTGTGGATGTTTATCATGGTCATCGATGAATCAGCGAGGGTAAAGTCATACCATCATTGATGTGTGGATGTTTATCATGGTCATCGATGAATCAGCGAGGGTAAAGTCATACCATCATTGATGTGTGAATGTTTATCATGGTCATCGATGAATCAGCGAGGGTAAAGTCATACCATCATTGATGTGTGAATGTTTATCATGGTCATCGATGAATCAGCGAGGGTAAAGTCATACCATCATTGATGTGTGGATGTTTATCATGGTCATCGATGAATCGGCGAGGGTAAAGTCATACCATCACTGATGTGTGGATGTTTATCATGGTCATCGATGAATCAGCGAGGGTAAAGTCATACCATCACTGATGTGTGAATGTTTATCATGGTCATCGATGAATCAGCGAGGGTAAAGTTCTACCATTACCAGTGAGTGAATGTTTATCTCAACTTAATGGGTCTTACCTAGTTCCTCCAACTCAACAGTTCTCTCTCTCTCTCTCTCTCTCTCTCTCTCTCTCTCTGTCTCTCTCACGCGTTCAACAATGTTATCGATAAACAGTTCAACAGGAGAGCTGATCAGTTTTAGATGTTTGTACACACACACACACACACACACTGACATACGATCACACATACAGCATAATTTTCTGTGAGGGATTCAGCCACACTCGTGCATGTCACGTGCCTGCCCTCGACTTGTGACCGGCCGGAACTATATTCTAAATAAGCTCGTCCGAGCGACCATTTTCTGATGGAAGAGCTTTGTTGTTTGTTGAACAGAATATTTGTAGGGAACAGGTAAATAAAGAAGTGCTGCGGTAAAGCTCCTAGCAGGAGCAAGTAGTGGAGTGTAACGTACACTAATTCAATATATAGTGACAGCGTTACAAAAAAGAAAAAAATAAACACAGCATAATACTGACGTTTCGCCCTACATGAGGCCTTCCTTAGATAACGAGAACAACACAAACGAACAAGGAAATAAAGATAAACTCTACTACATCTAGGAGGAGCGTGACAGGTAAATCAAGGCGAAATCTCTCTCTCTCTCTCTCTCTCTCTCTCTCTCTCTCTCTGCGATCAGGACTCAATCAGAGTAGGATTCCAGACTCTCACATGAAGTCAGCTGTCAGGTTAAGTGTGTTGATCGCCCCCACAGGCAAAACATTACAATTAGAGTCTGTCAGATCCACTCTGATTGAACACCCGTTAAAAACGTTGCACTGTGTTCTGCGCCAGTGGCCCAGTGCATCTGATTTCAGCCAGCATTTTATTCAGGTTTGCTTTCCTTAGCCTTTGATTGTCCCCAATCTTCCTGCAAGGCAGCAGATGATCTTTTCTGTAGGGGGATTCTGCCTTTAGATGGTCGGCCCTCCCAGGTTTACGAGCACCGTCTGCCCGAGAAGGCTAAATAAACCGAGAAAAAAAGAGATGAAATGATGAAACGAAAGAGAGATGGGCTACGTATCGGAGGATACAAATAGATAATTTGTGAAAATTAGTTCAGTTAAAATATAGATAAAGTTAAAGCAAGACTTAACTGAGGCAAGATCGAAACATTCCAGCGAGTAGAAGAATGTGAATCAGATGGGATACGAGAGGGGAGAGGGATTTGTAGCTTGATGATCTTGACTGGCAGCAAGTATGCTTGTGTTTAACGTCCTTCATTGCCATCCACTGTACAACCACACTGCCAACCACATTTCCACCACACACACACACACACCTATTGATAGGCAGACTTTACTTACGGCGATGTGTTACCAGATACCGTTGACATTTAGCTGAGCATTCCCAGCAAGTATGTACAATCACACATTTAGCTGAGCATTGCCAGCAAGTATGTACACCCACACATTTAGCTGAGCATTGCCAGCAAGTATGTACACCCACACATTTAGCTGAGCATTGCCAGCAAGTATGTACAATCACACATTTAGCTGAGCATTGCCAGCAAGTATGTTCACCCACACATTTAGCTGAGCATTGCCAGCAAGTATGTACACCCACACATTTAGCTGAGCATTGCCAGCAAGTATGTACACCCACACATTTAGCTGAGCATTGCCAGCAAGTATGTACACCCACACATTTAGCTGAGCATTCCCAGCAAGTATGTACACCCACACATTTAGCTCAGCATTCCCAGCAAGTATGTACACCCACACATTTAGCTGAGCATTCCCAGCAAGTATGTACACCCACACATTTAGCTGAGCATTCCCAGCAAATATGTACACCCACACATTTAGCTGAGCATTGCCAGCAAGTATGTACAATCACACATTTAGCTGAGCATTCCCAGCAAGTATGTACACCCACACATTTAGCTGAGCATTCCCAGCAAGTATGTACACCCACACATTTAGCTGAGCATTGCCAGCAAGTATGTACACCCACACATTTAGCTGAGCATTCCCAGCAAGTATGTACACCCACACATTTAGCTGAGCATTCCCAGCAAGTATGTACACCCACACATTTAGCTGAGCATTCCCAGCAAATATGTACACCCACACATTTAGCTGAGCATTGCCAGCAAGTATGTACAATCACACATTTAGCTGAGCATTCCCAGCAAGTATGTACACCCACACATTTAGCTCAGCATTCCCAGCAAGTATGTACACCCACACATTTAGCTGAGCATTCCCAGCAAGTATGTACAATCACACATTTAGCTGAGCATTCCCAGCAAGTATGTACACCCACACATTTAGCTGAGCATTCCCAGCAAGTATGTACAATCACACATTTAGCTGAGCATTCCCAGCAAGTATGTACACCCACACATTTAGCTGAGCATTCCCAGCAAGTATGTACACCCATACATTTAGCTCAGCATTCCCAGCAAGTATGTACACCCACACATTTAGCTCAGCATTCCCAGCAAGTATGTACACCCACACATTTAGCTGAGCATTCCCAGCAAGTATGTACACCCACACATTTAGCTGAGCATTCCCAGCAAGTATGTACACCCACACATTTAGCTCAGCATTCCCAGCAAGTATGTACACCCACACATTTAGCTGAGCATTCCCAGCAAGTATGTACACCCACACATTTAGCTGAGCATTCCCAGCAAGTATGTACACCCACACATTTAGCTGAGCATTCCCAGCAAGTATGTACACCCACACATTTAGCTGAGCATTCCCAGCAAGTATGTACACCCACACATTTAGCTGAGCATTGCCAGCAAGTATGTACACCCACACATTTAGCTGAGCATTCCCAGCAAGTATGTACACCCACACATTTAGCTGAGCATTCCCAGCAAGTATGTACACACACACATTTAGCTGAGCATTCCCAGCAAGTATGTACACCCACACATTTAGCTGAGCATTCCCAGCAATTATGTACACCCACACATTTAGCCTAGCATTCCCAGCAAGTATGTACACCCACACATTTAGCTGAGCATTCCCAGCAAGTATGTACACCCACACATTTAGCTCAGCATTCCCAGCAAGTATGTACACCCACACATTTAGCTCAGCATTCCCAGCAAGTATGTACACCCACACATTTGCACACACACTTACACACACCATGTGCTGGTGTCAGGACTGGATCCCTAAGACACCTCCCTCCCCAACTTTCCCCCCAATCAACTTTGATTTGTTGCCCCCGCCCCAGCTATCACTTCAGATAAACCACCCAGAGACTAGGATCTGAACTTGGCGAGCTGATCATTTTTCCCTTTGCAGCCGCTTCCACAGGAGTCCCTCGCCGCACAAGCAGTTATCTCCATCTTCAGAGGTACTCATAATTTTGTCCGTCGATGAATAATTGACGATTCAAGCCGTGAGATTTGAACTCACAACCTCTCTGTCTCGAGACTGTGGTCTTGCCTCGAGACCAACCAGCCCCCACCCCCCACAATCAACTTTTGATCTGAAATTAATCACAAGAAATAATATATCCACACGGTGATATGACAACGGCATCACCTACAACATGTATCAAGCAGTACCGTTATATTAACGAGAGCAACAACGAGAACAACAAACTGTTATCTAGCATTTCTTCATCAGTGAAATCAACTATCGGAAATCTTCACACAACTTCATCAATGAAATCAACTATCGGAAATCTTCACACAACTTCATCAGTGAAATCAACTATCGGAAATCTTCACACAACTTCATCAGTGAAATCAACTATCGGAAATCTTCACACAACTTCATCAGTGAAATCAACTATCGGAAATCTTCACACAACTTCATCAGTGAAATCAACTATCGGAAATCTTCACACAACTTCATCAGTGAAATCAACTATCGGAAATCTTCACACAACTTCATCAGTGAAATCAACTATCGAAAATCTTCACACAACTTCATCAGTGAAATCAACTATCGGAAATCTTCACACAACTTCACATAGAACCTCTTTTCACCTTCTCATCAATATCCTTCCCGCACCCCCCCCTCCCGAATAATAAAAAAAAATCCAATACAACAGCATAGACGACGCTCTAGACACCAGGCAATACTGTCTATGTCTCAGGTGTTGTTAAACGTGTCACCTTCTGATTGGTCGCGCTTATGTCACGTTTCTATAGCATCGGAGTCTGGGAACAGATAGCTGCAGAGCACAATCTTTGGAAACACACTCTAAAGGTTCATCTCAAGTAAGAAGCAGACAGATTCATAGAACAAGAGAATACGCGGTGAAAGGTAAGAAAAAATTAAATTTCCTAGGGGCGCTGCAATATCCATAGTCAACTATGGCTGACGCAGATTAATACTATTGAACAGCTCTCAATATCATGACGTAAACTGCATATGGACTCCGCGAGAGAAGGTAGCATTCACAATACTTCATTTGCGAAAAATGGCCGCTGCCAGGCGCACGGACTCCGTAGTACCAGCGCTTACCCATTAAATTGAACATCTGGTTCATTTTAACGCAGCAATCTACATTAGAGAGCTGAAATTAATCAGTCTCCTAACGATAATCCTGCAAGGTCGATGGAACGCAAACTCTATTCAACATCTTGGAGCCGGAAGTCTGAGGTTTTAGAGTATATGTGTTAAGTACCATTGCATATCAGAAGTACACACAGCATATTTGAAGTATACAGTATGTGTGAAAAATACACGAAATATGTCTAAAGTACATGCTACATGTTTGAAACACAAAGTATATATATATATATATATATATATTTATATCATAGAAGGTATAAACAGTGAGTATAGATCATCGAAAGTAGACATAGTGAGTATAGATCATCGAAAGTAGACATAGTGAGTATAGATCATCGAAAGTAGACATAGTGAGTATAGATCACATGAAAGTAGACATAGTGAGTATAGATCATCTAAAGTAGACATAGTGAGTATAGATCACATGAAAGTCGACATAGTGAGTATAGGTCACATGAAAGTAGACATAGTGAGTATAGATCACATGAAAGTAGACATAGTGAGTATAGATCACATGAAAGTAGACATGGTGAGTATAGATCACATGAAAGTAGACATGGTGACTATAGATCACATGAAAGTAGACATAGTGAGTATATATCATCAAAAGTAGACACAATGAGTATATATCATCAAAAGTAGACATAGTGAGTATATATCATCAAAAGTAGACAGTGAGTATATATCATCAAAAGTAGACATAGTGAGTATATATCATCAAAAGTAGACATAGTGAGTATACATCATCAAAAGTAGACAGTGAGTATATATCATCGAGAGTAGACATAGTGAGTATATATCATCGAGAGTAGACATAGTGAGTATATATCATCGAAAGTAGACATAGTGAGTATATATCATCGAAAGCAGACATAGTGAGTATATATCATCGAAAGTAGACATAGTGAGTATATATCATCAAAAGTTGACATAGTGAGTATATATCATCGAAAGCAGACATAGTGAGTATATATCATCGAAAGTAGACATAGTGAGTATATATCATCAAAGTAGACATAGTGAGTATATATCATCAAAAGTAGACATAGTGAGTATACATCATCAAAAGTAGACAGTGAGTATATATCATCGAGAGTAGACATAGTGAGTATACGAGTATATCATCGAGAGTAGACATAGTGAGTATATATCATCGAGAGTAGACATAGTGAGTATATATCATCGAAAGTAGACATAGTGAGTATATATCATCGAAAGCAGACATAGTGAGTATATATCATCGAAAGTAGACATAGTGAGTATATATCATCAAAAGTTGACATAGTGAGTATATATCATCGAAAGCAGACATAGTGAGTATATATCATCGAAAGTAGACATAGTGAGTATATATCATCAAAAGTAGACATAGTGAGTATATATCATCAAAAGTAGACATAGTGAGTATACATCATCAAAAGTAGACAGTGAGTATATATCATCGAGAGTAGACATAGTGAGTATACGAGTATATCATCGAGAGTAGACATAGTGAGTATATATCATCGAAAGGAGACATAGTGAGTATATATCATCGAAAGCAGACATAGTGAGTATATATCATCGAAAGTAGACATAGTGAGTATATATCATCGAAAGCAGACATAGTGAGTATATATCATCGAAAGTAGACATAGTGAGTATATATCATCAAAAGTAGACATAGTGAGTATATATCATCGAAAGTAGACATAGTGAGTATATATCATCAAAAGTAGACATAATGAGTATATATCATCGAAAGTAGACATAGTGAGTATATATCATCGAAAGTAGACATAGTGAGTATATATCATCCAAGGCAGACATAGTGAGTATATATCATCCAAGGCAGACATAGTGAGTATATATCATCCAAGGCAGACATAGTGAGTATATATCATCGAAAGTAGACATAGTGAGTATATATCATCGAAAGTAGACATAGTGAGTATATATCATCGAAAGTAGACATAGTGAGTATATATCATCCAGGCAGACATAGTGAGTATATATCATCGAAAGTAGACATAGTGAGTATATATCATCCAAGGCAGACATAGTGAGTATATATCATCCAAGGCAGACATAGTGAGTATATATCATCGAAAGTAGACATAGTGAGTATATATCATCAAAAGTAGACATAGTGAGTATATATCATCGAAAGCAGACATAGTGAGTATATATCATCAAAAGTAGACATAGTGAGTATATATCATCAAAAGTAGACATAGTGAGTATATATCATGGAAAGTAGACATAGTGAGTATATATCATCGAAAGTAGACATAGTGAGTATATATCATGGAAAGTAGACACAGTGAGTATATATCATGGAAAGTAGACACAGTGAGTATATATCATGGAAAGTAGACACAGTGAGTATAGTGAAAGAACTAGACTTGCAGATATTGCACTAAAACTTGTTGTATTTCCACACGTAAAGACGGCAAGCTGTGAAAGCGACCTATGACCTTTAACACATTTGTATAGCAGGAAATATTTACACAAAATTGGCATCTAGATTAGTTTATCAAGGGCAAGGCCACTGGCGACATGTCCAGCTCTACAGTGAGATAGAATCTACATTGTCGCCATATTGGTTGCCAACAGAACGCACAAGTCGAAGGTCAGGGGTCAAAAGTACGCTACATGGAGAGGTCTGGTCTAGGGGTCAGACGCGACGTCATTGTATATTTGAGCTTTCCGGCGTCCGTGGATACAAGTCTATTGTTTACTCCAAGATGGTGGTCTGATAACATCCGGATTGGCGTCTCAGAAAATCCTGTTGCCGTGGGTTCTCTCCCCTTGTGTGTTTTCTTGAACCAAAGTACAGGCCATATTTGTGCTCACGCTTGTCTGTCTCCTTTCTCTTGCCCTCTCCCTGTACAACGTTAAGTCTCTCCACTCCATGTACAACGTTAAGTCTCTCCCCTCCCAGTACAACGTTAAGTCTCTCCCCTCCCAGTACAACGTTAAGTCTCTCCTCTCCCAATACAACGTTAAGTCTCTCCTCTCCCAGTACAACGTTAAGTCTCTCCCCTCCCAGTACAACGTTAAGTCTCTCCCCTCCCAGTACAACGTTAAGTCTCTCCCCTCCCTGTACAACGTTAAGTCTCTCCCCTCCCAGTACAACGTTAAGTCTCTCCCCTCCCTGTACAACGTTAAGTCTCTCCCCTCCCCGTACAACGTTACGTTAAGTCTCTCCCCTCCCTGTACAACGTTACGTTAAGTCTCTCCCCTCCCTGTACAACGTTAAGTCTCTCCCCTCCTTGTACAACGTTAAGTCTCTCCCCTCCCTGTACAACGTTAAGTCTCTCCCCTCCTTGTACAACGTTAAGTCTCTCCCCTCCCTGTACAACGTTAAGTCTCTCCCCTCCCTGTACAATGTTGATTCGGTCTGTTCAATAGGATAAGTGACTCCCGAGAAAGGAAGATTCGGTCTGTTCAATAGGATAAGTGACTCCCGAGAAAGGAAGATTCGGTCTGTTCAATAGGATAAGTGATTCCCGAGAAAGGAAGATTCGGTCTGTTCAATAGGATAAGTGACTCCCGAGAAAGGAAGATTCGGTCTGTTCAATAGGATAAGTGACTCCCGAGAAAGGAAGATTCGGTCTGTTCAATAGGATAAGTGACTCACGAGAAAGGAAGATTCGGTCTGTTCAATAGGATAAGTGACTCCCGAGAAAGGAAGATTCGGTTTGTTCAATAGGATGAGTGACTCCCGAGAAAGGAAGATTCGGTTTGTTCAATAGGATGAGTCATCGTGTGCCATACCGGTTGGCGTAGGCGATCATGTCCCTCCACAATCTTCTATCTACAGTGCATCATATCAGTTCTGTTGTTGACTGTTTTCCATGCCATGGCACCAAGCTATCCAGTATTTTCTCTCTTTGTCGCCCGCGATATCTCTTTCCTTTTATTTTGCCAGTTGTAACCAAGTATTCCAACTTTCCTCTTCTCATGATGTGCCCGAAAAATGTTGATTGTTTCTTCCTGATGTTTTTTAAGAGCTGCCTTTTTGTGTTGGCCTCTTTGAGAACTTCCTCATTGGTCTTTTTATCTGTCCAGGGAACTTTCAACATTCATCTGAGAAATCCCATCTCTGTGGCCTCTAATCGTCTTTTCATTTGTTTGTCTACTGTCCATGATTCGCTTCCATAGGTCAGAATTGGTTCTATATAGCACCGATGAATTCTCTTTCTCATTTCTATTGACATAGATTTGTTGCATAAGATATTTTTCATTTTCTGAAATGCTATTTTGGCCTGAGCTATTCTGCTTTTTATTTCTGTGGTGCATCTCCCATCTGATGTAATTATTGTGCCCAAGTATTTGAAACGTTGCACTTGTTTTAGATTTGTCTCGTTTATTTTTATGCTGCATGATGGTGGTGATTGTTTCTTCGATATGACCATTACTTCTGTTTTCTTACTATTCAGACTGAGACCTTTCTTGTTGCTTTCTTTTACTATTATGTCTATCATTTTTTTGTAGTTCGTTCTCTGTCTCTGCTATTAAGACTGCGTCATCCGCATATCGCAAATTATTTATGTTGTGATCGTTGACTTCAAATCCTCTTTTGTCTACTATTGACCTGATACGTTCGCTGTAAAGTGAAAACAAATCCGGCGACAGAACACAGCCTTGTCTGACTCCTTGTTCTATATATTGGAATTGTCCTCTTTGGTTGCTAATTCGTATAGCTGCTGTTTGTTGCCTGTACTTGTTTTTTTTTTAATGATTGACAGATCCTTGCCATCAATGTTTAATTTCTCCAGCACATTGATTATTTCCACCACATGTTTTACCTAGGATGAGTGGCTCCCGAGAAGGTATGATTCCATCAGACAAACGTAGCAGGATCAAGAGGGCTGACATTCATGAAAACTGACGGAAGATGGGAGAAACGAGAAATATAAATACAGATTGTTAGAGAAAGGAAGAAATAAACATACAGATTGTTAGAGAAAGAAAGAAAGAAACATACAGATTGTTAGAGAAAGAAAGAATGAAAGAAAGAAACATACTAATTGTTAGAGAAAGAAAGAAAGAAACATACATATTGTTAGAGAAAGGAAGAAAGAAACATACAGATTGTTAGAGAAAGGAAGAAAGAAACATACAGATTGTTAGAGAAAGGAAGAAAGAAACATACAGATTGTTAGAGAAAGGAAGAAAGAAACATACAGATTGTTAGAGAAAGGAAGAAACATACAGATTGTTAGAGAAAGGAAGAAACATCTAATAGTGCATGAAGAAATATTGAAATGTCAAAACCTCTATTCTTGTTCCCATATCATGGGACGTTTCTCAGATCTTTACCAGACATCTTTCTCAGATCTATATTAGACACCTTTCTCAGATCTTTACCAGACATCTTTCTCAGATCTATATTAGACATCTTTCTCAGGTCTATATCAGACACCTTTCTCAGATCTATATCAGACACCTTTCTCAGATCTATATCAGACATCTTTCTCAGATCTATATCAGACACCTTTCTCAGATCTATATCAGACATCTTTCTCAGATCTATATGAGACAAATTTCTCAGATCTATATCAGACAAATTTCTCAGATCTATATCAGACATCTTTCTCAGGTCTATATCAGACATCTTTCTCAGATCTATATCAGACATCTTTCTCAGATCTATATCAGACATCTTTCTCAGATCTATATCAGACACCTTTCTCAGATCTATATCAGACATCTTTCTCAGATCTATATCAGACACCTTTCTCAGATCTATATCAGACATCTTTCTCAGATATATATCAGACAAATTTCTCAGATCTATATCAGACAAATTTCTCAGATCTATATCAGACATCTTTCTCAGGTCTATATCAGACATCTTTCTCAGATCTATATCAGACATCTTTCACAGATCTATATCAGACATCTTTCTCAGATCTATATCAGACATCTTTCTCAGATCTATATCAGACAAATTTCTCAGATCTATATCAGACATCTTTCTCAGGTCTATATCAGACATCTTTCTCAGGTCTATATCAGACATCTTTCTAAAATCTATATCAGACAAATTTCTCAGATCTATATCAAACAAATTTCTCAGATCTATATCAGACAAATTTCTCAGATCTATATCAGACATCTTTCTCAGATCTATATCAGACCAATTTCTCAGATCTATATCAGACAAATTTCTCAGATCTATATCAGACAAATTTCTCAGATCCATATCAGACATCTTACTCAGGTCTATATAAGACATCCACTAAACCTTTCTAAGATCTATATAAGACATCAACAAGACCCCCATCTAAGATCTATATAAGACATCAAGATCTATATAAGATATCAAAAAGACTCAATCTACGATCTATATATGACATCAACAAGACCCCATCTAAGATCTATATAAGATATCAACAAGACCCCATCTAATATCTATATAAGATATTAACAAGACTCCATCTAATATCTATATAAGATATCAACAAGACCCCATCTAAGATCTATATAAGACATCAACAAGACCCCATCTAAGATCTATATAAGATATCAACAAGACCCCATCTAAGATCTATATAAGACATCAACAAGACTCCATCTAAGATCTGTATAAGACATCAAGAAGATCCCATCTAAGATCTATATATGACATCAACAAGACCCCAACTAAGATCTATATAAGACATCTGCAAGACACCATCTAAGATCTATATAAGACATCAATAAGAATCCATCTAAGATCTATATAAGACATCAACAAGACCCCATCTAAGATCTATATAAGACATCAATAAGACCCCATCTAAGATCTATATAAGACATCAACAAGACCCCATCTAAGATCTATATAAGACATCAACAAGACACCATCTAAGATCTATATAAGACATCAACAAGACCCCATCTAAGATCTATATAAGATATCAACAAGACTCCATATAATATCTATATAAGATATCAACAAGACATCAACAAGACCCCATCTAAGTTCTATATAAGACATCAACAAGACCCCATCTAAGATCTATATAAGACATCAACAAGACCCCATCTAAGATCTATATAAAACATCAACAAAACCCCATCTAAGATCTATATAAGACATCAACAAGACCCCATCTAAGATCTATATAAGACATCAACAAAACCCCATCTAAGATCTATATAAGACATCAAGAAGATCCCATCTAAGATCTATATATGACATCAACAAGACCCCATCTAAGATCTATATAAGACATATGCAAGACACCATCTAAGATCTATATAAGACATCAATAAGAACCCATCTAAGATCTATATAAGACATCAACAAGACCCCATCTAAGATCTATATAAGACATCAATAAGACCCCATCTAAGATCTATATAAGACATCAACAAGACCCCATCTAAGATCTATATAAGACATCTGCAAGACACCATCTAAGATCTATATAAGACATCAACAAGACCCCATCTAAGATCTATATAAGATATCAACAAGACTCCATCTAATATCTATATAAGATATCAACAAGACCCCATCTAAGTTCTATATAAGACATCAACAAGACCCCATTTAAGATCTATATAAGACATCAACAAGACCCCATCTAAGATCTATATAAGACATCAACAAAACCCCATCTAAGATCTATATAAGACATCAACAAGACATCAACAAGACCCCATCTAAGATCTATATAAGACATCAACAAGACCCCATCTAAGATCTATATAAGACATCAACAAGACCCCATCTAAGATCTATATAAGACATCAACAAGACCCCATCTAAGATCTATATAAGACATCTGCAAGACCTTTCTATATCATCTCATTTCTAGAAACCCATTTCTTCTTTCAAGATCAAAAGTTAATATCAATGTTATGCAGGCATGTACAGATACAACTATTGTTATGCAATAATCTGTTTTATTTTAATGTGTTAATATTTTTAGTTTTCCAGATTTTGCTTAATCTCTCATGGGGGAACATAAGCTGACCACGACCCAGCAGTTCTACCTCCTCGTGGTCACCCCATGTAACAGCCAGTGTCAAAACAGGCTGGCTAACATAAGCTAGGATCGCCGTGTTCCCTGCAGTGGTGGCTCTTACTGATATAGAAGACCTAGTATTGAGTCTACAACAAAACAGGCTGGCTAACATAAGCTAGGATCGCCGTGTTCCCTGCAGTGGTGGCTCTTACTGATATAGAAGACCTAGTATTGAGTCTACAACAAAACAGGCTGGCTAACATAAGCTAGGATCGCCGTGTTCCCTGCAGTGGTGGCTCTTACTGATATAGAAGACCTAGTATTGAGTCTACAACAAAACAGGCTGGCTAACAGAAGCTAGGATCGCCGTGTTCCCTGCAGTAGTGGCTCTTATTGATATAGAAGACCTAGCATTGGGTCAGCGTCAAAACAGGCTGACTAACAGAAGCTATGATCGCCATGTTCCCTGGAGTGATGGCTGTTGCTGATATAGAAGACCTAGCATTGGGTCAGCGTCAAAACAGGCTGGCTAACAGAAGCTAGGATCGCCATGTTCCCTGGAGTAATGGCTGTTGCTGATATAGAAGACCTAGCATTGGGTCAGCGTCAAAACAGGCTGACTAACAGAAGCTAGGATCGCCATGTTCATTGGAGTGATGGCTGTTGCTGATATAGAAGACCTAGCATTGGGTCAGCGTCAAAACAGGCTGGCTAACAGAAGCTAGGATCGCCATGTTCCCTGGAGTAATGGCTGTTGCTGATATAGAAGACCTAGCATTGGGTCAGCGTCAAAACAGGCTGGCTAACAGAAGCTAGGATCGCCATGTTCCCTGGAGTAATGGCTCTTGTAGTTGTCTTGCAGGTTTTGCCTCATTTTTTGCGAGGCACGATCCGCTTAACCTTAAACCAAGTCTTTCAGGTTATATTATACTGCAATTGCCATCCAAAATTAAAAGTGAAATGAACTTTTCTTGATATATATAAATATCATGTATAAGGTGGCTGTTGCTGATATAGAAGACCCAGTATTGCAGCACCTCTGGGCTGGTCTAGTAGTTTCCCAGCATAGTCTGGAACTAGTCGAACTCCAACTCCTGCAGTAAAAGCCAGGAATATCAAGAAAGCCGTTAAGACCCGTCACATCAAAGAGTAAAAGGGCACCCTGACCCGCAACATCTCGTTGCAGTACATCAAGAACAAGTAACTCTCTTGGTTTTTGTGTCATTATGACTATGACCATATACACGTATATAGAGACATTACTTGTAGCTCCCCTTTGTGAGGTCTTGACATTTGTAACGCAGTTTTTCGGGTGAAATTTGAAAGAAGAAAAGTGTGGTAATCAAGTATCAATAAGACAGCACGACCTCATGTTTTGGATATTGTTGGTTATTTTTCAGCTGGTAGCCATATTGTTTCCGCAGCAGGAATTAATTGTGTCATGTAGCCATGACCTTTGATAGGAATCATGACCTCGTGGGTCGAGCAATAGTTGGAGGTCGTTGTATAAGTTTGTCGACAGTGACGTTACTATCGGTGGGCACATGAGATCCGTGAAATGGGAGACACTTCCAGCGCACGCTGATAGATAGCGTATGTGCTCGCTCTTCAGGCGGTGCCCAATCGGCGTCCAGTGATCAAGTGCTGCTGGCAACGTGAGACCCGAGCTTCATTCAGGGGCTGGCAGCTCTCGCATGACTGCAAGGCCACGTGGCACAGAGGCGTCATCAGATTATAATCGCTGGTCGTGTGGTTTGGTAAGCTGCTCATTTGTTTTCGGGTTTCTTTTGATGTGCAGGAGCGAGAGAAAGAGAGAGAAGTAAAAAGAGATGTGTAGAAAGATTAACAAATAGAGATTTTAAAGAATGAGGTAGGAATTGTGTTTATAGAATAGAAATAGATATAACGAGGAGAAGGGTGGTTAGGAATATAACGAAGGAGAATATTATATATAGAGAGAAAAAGAGAGAGACAGACACAGAGAGAGAAATAAAGGGAAAGAGTGTGACAGTAACACGTTTGTGCTGAAGGTTTACAATGACGGGTCGTATCATACTTGGTGGCATTATCGGTCATGTCTTGCCCTCTCGATGCTATACGTCACATTTGCTTTATCTGGGGATGTTTGATGCTTACTTCTACAGATCTATCGTAGACTCCCTTAAGTGGAGCTGACTGGACAGCGGTGCCATCAGGAGATAATTACCCTCACATCTTCCTCGGTTCAACTTTTGTTGGACGCATTCTCGTGCTTGTTGCTAGGGTCATCACCGCGCACGCGCACAGCTGCAGATAAGCACAGATATCAACTATAACAAATATCAAATTCTATGCTCCGATATCACCCTCGAGAAAATCCGAGGAGAATCCTGGCCCACGTGCACGAACTCCGTAGCACGGCCTGGGATCCACGATTTGCAGGTTTCTCATGACAACTTTGTCTGGGCTACTGCTTTCTATTTGTAACTGTCAATGGATCTTTAACGTGCGTGGGTGCATACTGGACCTCCTGTTTAATGCCTTTATCCAAGAGGGCTAGACATCGGATCTCACTACCCAGAGAGGGCTAGACATCGGATCTCACTACCCAGAGAGGGCTAGACATCGGATCTCACTACCCAGAGAGGGCTAGACATCGGATCTCACTACCCAGAGAGGGCTAGACATCTGATCTCACTACCCAGAGAAGACTAGACAACGGATCTCACTACCCAGAGAGGGCTAGACATCGGATCTCACTACCCAGAGAGGGCTAGACATCGTATCTCACTACCCAGAGAGGGCTAGACATCGGATCTCACTAGCCAGAGAGGGCTAGACATCGGATCTCACTACCCAGAGAGGGCTAGACATCGGATCTCACTACCCAGAGAGGGCTAGACATCAGATCTCACTACCCAGAGAGGGCTAGACATCGGATCTCACTACCCTGAGAGGGCTGACATCGGATCTCACTACCCAGAGAGGGCTAGACATCGTATCTCACTACCCAGAGAGGGCTAGACATAGGATCTCACTACCCAGAGAGGGCTAGACATCGTATCTCACTACCCAGAGAGGGCTAGACATCGGATCTCACTACCCAGAGAGGGCTAGACATCGTATCTCACTACCCAGAGAGGGCTAGACATCGGATCTTAGCAACACTTTCGTGGCTCCCTGCGACGCCCTGGACGGTCTGTCGCTTCATGTTAGCCGATCTCTGTGAGCTCGGTGTCGTTCTGGTGAGTTAATCTAAGGGATGGGCAAGCCTTTCGTGGCAGTCATTATTTGTTTACCAAAGATAGGTGACAATCAGCAACATAAGGCCGCTACAGTTAGCGAGATCGTGAAAGAACTCTGGCGCCGTGCACTTGCATACTGTACAAGAGAACTGGAGGGGCAACAAGTACATACCCAGAGAGAGAGAGAGAAGACAAGAAATTCAATTAACAGACATAAAGACACAACGTCATACAAGCAGGCTGACATTTACGTCTTCGTGTATGGTGAAGCCAAGCTCATTACTTGTCTAGATCGTCCATTAGAAGCTCAAACACTTATCGATGATCCAGACAGACGTCAGTACAGAACACGTACTCAGCAACACCTAGACGAAGCTCTGGGGCATCAGACAACATCTGTCGGGGGTCAAGTATTTCATTTCCTAGCTCAACACTCAAGATTTCGTCTCCGCGGAGAATACTAATGACGTCATTGTTCGCTACTTGCTCCCCACTGTTCTGTTTCTAAGTTGGCTCCAGCCACACACACATGGCTACTCCCACATTGGCTCCGCCACACACACATGGCTACTTCCACATTGGCTCCAGCCACACACACATGGCTACTCCCACATTGGCTCCAGCCACACACACATGGCTACTTCCACATCGGCTCCAGCCAAACACACATGGCTACTCCCACATTGGCTCCAGCCATACACACATGGCTACTCCCACATTGGCTCCAGCCAAACACACATAGCTATTCCCACATTGGCTCCAGCCATACACACATGGCTACTCCCACATTGGCTCCAGCCAAACACACATGGCTACTCCCACATTGGCTCCAGCCAAACACACATGGCTACTCCCACATTGGCTCCGCCACACACACATATGGCTACTCCCACATTGGCTCCGCCACACACACATGGCTACTCCCACATCGGCTCCAGCCACACACACATGGCTACTCCCACATTGACTCCAGCCACACACATATGGCTACTTCCACATCGGCTCCAGCCAAACACACATGGCTACTCCCACATTGGCTCCAACCATACACACATGGCTACTCCCACATTGGCTCCAGCCAAACACACATGGCTATTCCCACATTGGCTCCAGCCAAACACACATGGCTACTCCCACATTGGCTCCAGCCAAACACACATGGCTACTCCCACATTGGCTCCAGCCAAACACACATGGCTACTCCCACATTGGCTCCGCCACACACACATGGCTACTCCCACATTGGCTCCGCCACACACACATGGCTACTCCCACATTGGCTCCGTCACACACACATGGCTACTCCCACATTGGCTCCGCCACACACACATCGCTACTCCCACATTGACTCCAGCCACACACACATGGCTACTCTACTCCCACATAGACTCCAGCCACACACACATGGCTGCTCCCACATTGGTTCCGCCACACACACATGGCTACTCCCACATTGGCTCCGCCACACACACATGGCTACTCCCACATTGGCTCCATCACACACACATGGCTACACTCCCACATTGGCTCCGCCACACAAACATGGCTACACTCCCACATTCGGCTCCACCACACACATGGCTACACTCACACATTGGCTCCATCACACACACATGGCTACACTCCCACATTGACTCCATCACACACACATGGCTACACTCCCACATTCGGCTACACCACACACACATGGCTACACTCCCACATTGGCTCCATCACACACACATGGCTATACTCCCACATTGGCTCCACCACACACACATGGCTACACTCTAACATTCGGCTCCACCACACATGACCTACTTAGTAAGTGTTGTAGTTACTTTCCCTTTTTTCTCGACATCTCATACCATATAGCGTCGAGAATTGTCAGTTCTCTCTGGCTTGTCTCTCCTGTATGATGCCCATCCTGATGTCTACTGTAGTGTCTCTCCTGTATGATACTCATCCTGATGTCTGCTGTAGTGACTCTCCTGTATGATGCCCATCCTGATGTCTGATGTAGGGTCTCTCCTGTATGATGCCCATCCTGATGTCTACTGTAGTGTCTCTCCTGTATGATACTCATCCTGATGTCTGCTGTAGTGACTCTCCTGTATGATACTCATCCTGATGTCTGCTGTAGTGTCTCTCCTGTATGATACTCATCCTGATGTCTGCTGTAGTGACTCTCCTGTATGATACTCATCCTGATGTCTGCTGTAGTGACTCTCCTGTATGATACTCATCCTGATGTCTACTGTAGTGTCTCTCCTGTATGATACTCATCCTGATGTCTGCTGTAGTGTCTCTCCTGTATGATACTCATCCTGATGTCTGCTGTAGTGACTCTCCTGTATGATACTCATCCTGATGTCTGCTGCAGTGTCTCACCTGTATGATGCCCATCCTGATGTCTGCTGCAGTGACTCTCCTGTATGATGCCCATCCTGATGTCCGCTGTAGTGTCTCTCCTGTATGATGCCCATCCTGATGTCTGCTGCAGTGTCTCACCTGTATGATGCCCATCTTGATGTCTGCTGCAGTGTCTCTCCTGTATGATGCCCATCCTGATGTCCGCTGTAGTGTCTCTCCTGTATGATGCCCATCCTGATGTCTGCTGCAGTGTCTCTCCTGTATGATGCCCATCCTGATGTCCGCTGTAGTGTCTCTCCTGTATGATGCCCATCCTGATGTCTGCTGTACTTTCTCACCTTTATGATGCTCATCCTGATGTCTGCTGCAGTGTCTCTCCTGTATGATGCCCATCTTGATGTCTGCTGCAGTGTCTCTCTGTATGATGCCCATCTTGATGTCTGCTGTAGTGTCTCTCCTGTATGATGCCCATCTTGATGTCTGCTGTAGTGTCTCTCCTGTATGATGCCCATCTTGATGTCTGCTGCAGTGTCTCTCCTGTATGATGCCCATCTTGATGTCTGCTGCAGTGTCTCTCCTGTATGATGCCCATCTTGATGTCTGCTGCAGTGTCTCTCTGTATGATGCCCATCTTCATGTCTGCTGCAGTGTCTCTCTGTATGATGCCCATCTTGATGTCTGCTGTAGTGTCTCTCCAGTATGATGCCCATCTTGATGTCTGCTGCAGTGTCTCTCCTGTATGATGCCCATCTTGATGTCTGCTGCAGTGTCTCTCTGTATGATGCCCATCCTGATGTCTGCTGTAGTGTCTCTCCTGTATGATGCCCATCCTGATGTCTGCTGTAGTGTCTCTCCTGTATGATGCCCATCCTGATGTCTGCTGTAGTGTCTCTCCTGTATGATGTCCATCCTGATGTCTGCTGTAGGGTCTCTCCTGTATGATGCCCATCCTGATGTCTGCTGTAGGGTCTCTCCTGTATGATGCCCATCCTGATGTTTTGCTGTAGTGTCTCTCCTGTATGATGCCCAATCCTGATGTCTGCTGTAGGGTCTCACCTCTACTATGCCCATCCTGATGTCTGCTGTAGGGTCTCACCTGTATTATGCCCAATCCTGATGTCTGCTGTAGGGTCTCTCCTTTATGATGCCCATCCTGATGTCTGATGTAGGGTCTCTCCTGTATGATGCCCATCCTGATGTCTGCTGTAGGGTCTCACTTGTACGATGCCCATCCTGATGTTTGCTGTAGGGTCTCACTTGTACGATGCCCATCCTGATGTCTGCTGTAGGGTCTCTCCTGGTTGATACCTATCCTGATGTCTCCTGTATGGTGCCCATCCTGATGTCTGCTGTAGGGTCTCTCCTGTATGATGCCCATCCTGATGTCTCCTGTATGATGCCCATCCTGATGTCTCCTGTATGATGCCCATCCTGATGTCTCCTGTATGGTGCCCAACCTTATGTCTCCTGTATGGTGCCCATCCTGATGTCTCCTGTATGATGCCCATCCTGATGTCTCCTGTATGGTGCCCAACCTGATGTCTCCTGTATGGTGCCCAACCTTATGTCTCCTGTATGGTGCCCATCCTGATGTCTCCTGTATGATGCCCATCCTGATGTCTCCTGTATGGTGCCCAACCTGATGTCTCCTGTATGGTGCCTATCCAGATGTCTCCTGTATGATGCCCATCCTGATATCTCTTGTATGGTGCCCATCCTTGCATGCTACACTTTTCAAAGTTTAACATTCCAATGATCATGGATGAGCTGTGTAGCTAAACTATGACAAGCCACAACATGTGGGTCCGACACATTCAACTTCGATAAGGGTTGGGAAATGGAGAACAATAAAAATAATATCAGTTGTTGAATATATATCAAGAGATAGCCGATAATTTGGTCGAGCCACGCGACACAACTAAACAGACATGACACAAGGAGCCTTCAACAAACACCAGATTCAAGGGCTGACTTTGAAAAAGATGGACTGATGAAGTGTTAGAAACACATTAGAAATATAGCAATAAGGGAGCACGGGACTGTAGACTATACCTCCCATCGACGCTAAAGTACACATGAGGGAAGAAAAAAGAAAGAAAAAGAGAATGAAAGGATGAAAGAAAGAAAGAAAGAAAGAAAGAAAGAAAGAAAGAAAGAAAGAAGGGCGATAGACTAAAAGGAAGGAAGAAGGACAGAACGAAAGAAATAAGGAAGGGAGGAAGGAAGGATGAAAGGAAAACAGGAAGAAAGGAAAAGAAAGAAAGAAATAAGGAAGGAAGGAAGGAAGGAAGAAAGAAGGAAGGAAGGAAGGAAGGAAGGAAGGAAGGAAGGAAGGAAGGAAGGAAGGAAGGAAGGAAAGCAGGGACGTAGGGAGGGATTAAGGAAAAAAGGAAGGAAGGAAGGAAGGGACGGAGGGATGTAGTAAGGAAAAAATGAAGGAAGGAAGGAAGGAAGGGACGGAGGGAGTAAGGAAAAAAGGAAGGAAGGAAGGAAGGAAGGAAGGAAGGAAGGGACGGAGGGAGTAAGGAAAAAAGGAAGGAAGGAAGGAAGGAAGGAAGGAAGGAAGGAAGGAAGGAAGGAAGGAAGGAAGGAAGGAAGGAAGGAAGGAAGGAAGGAAGGAAGGAAGGAAGGAAGGAAGGAAGGAAGGAAGGAAGGAAGGAAGGAAGGAAGGAACTCTGGAAGACCCACTGGTGATCAGAGTCGTTAAAAGAAATCTTGCACTGAGTTAAGCTGAATTTTCTTGGATACATCACTGTAGAGGTTACAACGGTAATCACACCTTCGTCAGAGCTAGTATGGTTTGACTAGAAATGACCGAAATTCAACTCACTGACACCAGCCAGACCTACCTCGTAGAAGCTGCCAGACTGCAGCAAGGTTATACTGGAAGGTGGCGAGGCTAGAGCGATGGCTGACATGCGATGTGAGTGGCGTCAACCTCACCCGGGCTCGCTGAGTGCTTCAACAGACGATAGCAAACATGAGAGGAAACACAAGATGATGGATACGTAAAACAGAAGAGGACAAATTGAGCAGCAGATGATGATACTAAGAAGAATTTATCGTCGATAGCGGATAAGAAAGTGTTGAAATAGATGATCGGAAAAAGAGGTTTAACAGCAAGATATAGAGGTGATATAAAAGAAAAGAAAGTAAAGTACCCCCCTCACGCCAAGTGGCGTATAGGGAATATGGTGTTAGTGACCATAAATTTTACAGACCTTCGGCACATGATTTTTGGGGTAATGTGGTCGGTATTACGCCCGTGCCGCTTCACTTTCCCAGAAAAAAAATCCGGTACTCATTAAAGGCTGGGTGAACCCGGAAGCCGTCGGTTGGGATCGAACCCTACCCCTTGTCCTTTGTAGTCCCGCTCACTAACCACTGAGCTATCGCGACTACCATAGCGGTGATATACTTTAAAAATAAATTTATATTTAAATAATTTGATGTAAGTGAAGAATAACAAAAGGTAATTTTGATGTTACTCGTCCATGTTAGTCTTGGTCTGCTTCTGCCTCTTTTACCTTGTATTTTCCCCTCCAAAATTACTTTTAGTAGACTGTTGTTTCTTTTAACATGGCCCAAAAATCACATTTCTCTTGTTTGAATTGTATTTAGTGCTTCTCTTTTCATTTTTAGCTGTTTTAAGACTTCATTGTTTGTTTTCTTTTCTTTCCATCCAATTCTACCTATTCTTCTATAAATCCACATTTCAAAGGCTTCAATTTTCTGTTCTGTTTTCTTGTCTAATGTCCATGTTTATGCACCATATAGGAATGTTGAGAAGGTATAACACTTTGCTACTCTTAGTTTTAGCCCCGGTGTTATTTGTTTTGATATTAGTATGTTCTTCATGACATTAAAATTACATTTTGTAAGATCTTTATTTAGATTTCCATAGCATGCCTTTGTTTGTTCATCTGTGTAGACTTGAGTGGGTGCATATTTCTGTATTATTGCTATGTCGAATAGTTTTGCTTAGATCTTGATAATATAACATAATTGTAATATAACATAATTGTAATATAACATAATTGTGAGATGATTTATAACAATATTTCATGTACGCAAATACAAAATGAATAATAATTATATATATGTGTGTGTGTGTGTGTATGTGTGTGTGTGTGTATGTGTGTGTGTGTGTGTGTGTGTGGTTATATATATGTATAAGCAAAATGGTTTCAATGTGCTGTTCATCTTCAGCTTCCTCTTCTTCTACCTTTCATCTCTCTTGTGAAGGTTATCAACACATACTTTCTTAGTCGTCCCGCCCAGTCCCATTCTCTTAAGATTGCTCCATGTCATCCCCATCATGTTCATCACTGCTCACATCTGTCTTGCCCATCATCTTCATCTCTGCTTCCGTCTGTCTTGCCCATCATCTTCATCTCTGCTTCCGTCTGTCTTGCACATCATCTTCATCACTGCTTCCATCTGTCTTGCCCATCATCTTCATCTCTGCTTCCATCTGTCTTGCCCAACATCTTCATCTCTGCTTCCGTATGTCTTGCCCAACATCTTCATCTCTGCTTCCATCTGTCTTGCCCATCATCTTCATCTCTGCTTCCATCTGTCTTGCCCATCATCTTCATCACTGCTTCCATCTGTCTTCTCCATCATCTTCATCTCTGCTTCCATCTGTCTTGCCCAACATCTTCATCTCTGCTTCCGTCTGTCTTGCCCAACATCTTCATCTCTGCTTCCATCTGTCTTGCCCATCATCTTCATCTCTGCATCCATCTGTCTTGCCCAACAACTTCATCTCTGCTTCCATCTGTCTTGCCCATCATCTTCATCTCTGCTTCCATCTGTCTTGCCCATCATCTTCATCTCTGCTTCCATCTGTCTTGCCCATCATCTTCATCACTGCTTCCATCTGTCTTGCCCATCATCTTCATCTCTGCTTCCATCTGTCTTGCCCATCATCTTCATCTCTGCTTCCATCTGTCTTGCCCATCATCTTCATCTCTGCTTCCATCTGTCTTGCCCATCATCTTCATCTCTGCTTCCATCTGTCTTGCCCATCATCTTCATCTCTGCTTCCATCTGTCTTGCCCATCATCTTCATCTCTGCTTCCATCTGTCTTCTCCAAGAATATTTTGGTCTTCCTCTTGTGTTTCTTCCCTTTTTGATTCCAAAAATGTGCCTGTTGTGTAATACCCTCAGTTGGCTTCCGCAGTGTGTGTCCTACCCAGCGTCATCGTCTTCATTGTATCACTTACTCCGCCGATATTTGACTGGTACTTTCAGTGAGCAGAGCAGGTCTATACAAGGTGCTGGAAAATGTTGGCTGCCCCAATACATTACTTCAGCTGATCAAGTCACAACAATATGTCAGCCATCATCCAGTTCGACGGTAGATCTTCCCAGCCCTTTGAGATGAACTGTGGAGTCAAGGATGCGTCCTTGCCCCTATTTTATTTGGCATATTTTTCGCTGCCCTTCTACACAATGTGATTGAAACCGTCGCTGGAGACATCTACATCCGTACAAGATCTGACGGCTCCTTACTCAATCTTGCACGTCTGAATCAAATCAAATAAAAAATAACTGAGACCCTAATCCAAGAGCTTCTATTCGCTGATGATGCAGCACTGGTTGCTCACGATGAATCAGTCCTGCAGTCAATGATTGATAATCTGACTAGATCATGTGAATTATTGTCCCTATCAATAAGTATCCATAAGACTGTGGTACTTCAACAAGGTATAGCCAGCCCCACAGCTATATCATTAAATAACATACCCTATGAACCTGTGAAAAAGTTCACCTATCTCGGTTCTATGGTCACAACATATGTCTCCCTTGAAGAAGAAATAAATTCCCGAATCAGAAAGGCAGCTTCCACATTTGGTAAACTTAAAGATAGAGCATGGGCCAATACCAATTTAACACTCAGGATTAAGATTCAAATTTACCAAAGTTGCGTGCTTAATACACTTCTATACGGATCAGAAACTTGGACTACCTATGCAGGGCAGGAGAAAAGGTTAAACAGCTTTCATGTATGTTGTCTTCGCAAGAATATGAACATCAAATGGCAGAACAAAGTAACTAACTCTAATGTCTTACAACGAGCCAAACTCTCATCCATCATGGCAGGACAAAGTAACTAACTCTAATGTCTTACAACGAGCCAAACTCCCATCGATCATGGCGACATTTAGGATTCGTAGACTAAGGTGGCTGGGCCATGTAAGAGGAATGGCAAACAATCGTATTCCCAAACAAATATTGTATGGCGAGCTTAGGGACGGAAAAAGACGAAAGGGCAGACCGCTGCTGAGATATAAGGATGTTTGCAGCGCTTCCTTGAGGGAATGTTCTAGAAGTGAAAGGAACTGGGAAAATGTGGCTGCGGATCGTAGCACATGGAGAGCAAACATAAGAAATGGGAAAATGTGGCTGCGGATCGTAGCACATGGAGAGCAAACATAAGAAATGGAAAAATGTGGCTGCGGATCGTAGCACATGGAGAGCAAACATAAGAAATGGGAAAATGTGGCTGCGGATCGTAGCTCATGGAGAGCAAACATAAGAAATGGGAAAATGTGGCTGCGGATCGCAGCACATGGAGAGCAAACATAAGAAATGGGAAAATGTGGCTGCGGATCGTAGCACATGGAGAGTAAAAATAAGAAATGGGAAAATGTGGCTGCGGATCGTAGCACATGGAGAGCAAACATAAGAAATGGAAAAATGTGGCTGCGGATCGTAGCACATGGAGAGCAAACATAAGAAATGGGAAAATGTGGCTGCGGATCGTAGCACATGGGGAGCAAACATAAGAAATGGAAAAATGTGGCTGCGGATCGTAGCACATGGAGAGCAAACATAAGAAATGGAAAAATGTGGCTGCGGATCGTAGCACATGGAGAGCAAACATAAGAAATGGAAAAATGTGGCTGCGGATCGTAGCACATGGAGAGCAAACATAAGAAATGGGAAAATGTGGCTGCGGATCGTAGCACATGGAGAGCAAACATAAGAAATGGAAAAATGTGGCTGCGGATCGTAGCACATGGAGAGCAAACATAAGAAATGGAAAAATGTGGCTGCGGATCGCAGCACATGGAGAGCAAACATAAGAAATGGGAAAATGTGGCTGCGGATCGTAGCACATGGAGAGCAAACATAAGAAATGGAAAAATGTGGCTGCGGATCGTAGCACATGGAGAGCAAACATAAGAAATGGCACAACAACTTTCGAGACAGTGCTGGTGTCAAATTCTGAAGACAAAAGGCGCAAGAGAAAAGAGACAAGGCCCGGTACCGTTAATCCTGTAGACTTTTGGCATTTCGTGGCAAGGCGCAGTGCCACTGTTTGCTTCGGTCCATATATTGTTCTTTTTTTTCTTGTTGATTATTTGTCGTTTTTTTCCGAGTGCTGTAAACGTAGCTCTTCCTCTGAATTGATTTCTCCTCTCTCGTTCTGTGGATGGATCTGCCTGTCCAGGATTGGAAAATTTAGCCATGAGAAAAGCTGTTCAGTAAAGCAGCACCCAGTATGAGACACTAATGCTTTACCAAACTACTGACTTATTATGATTGCTTGCTACCAACCGTCTGTCAAGACGCCAAAGGCCATATATATTTCCATCCTTTTATTCTGCGTAAGCATCCATTAATGAAGGTCTGTATCTTTATGATTGTCATCTTTATTGTTATCCATGTTTCACAGCCATATAATAGGACTGACTTGTAACATTGGAGTTGAAAATTTTTATTTTTGTATTTAACATAATTTCTGTATATTTCAAGTTTCCTAATGCAACGACGGCACCTCATGCTTTTTGTATCTTTATTTTGGCAACATTCTCTGTTCCTCCCTCTCTTTGTCTATATTACTACCTACGTATATTTTTAATGTATATTTTATATGTATATATATATATATATATATAAAGTATTCCTCATCTTGGATAGCTTCCAGCTGTATCCGACTGTTGCCAACTGCATTCATTCTTATGAGTTTGGCGTTATCTCCATTTATTTCCGTGACCTCTCACTTCTATTGTCTTGCATGTGTTGAAGACAACATGAGGGACGAGCTACGACATCAACACAGTCTAAGTCAACAAGTTTCAATCATCGGTGACCACTACCTATTGCTCTGTTTTATTCTCATAATCCAATATGTGACCATTGGGAAAAGACATGGAGATAGAAGGCATCCCTGCCTTGCTCGTGTACTTGTTTCAGACGCTTCTGTACACTGTCCCTCACATACAACACAACATCTCATTCATCTGTGTTCTTGATTTTAATATGTGGTTAGTTTGTCATCTGCTGCCAAGAACATATCATGTTAACATATTTGATGGACGTGAGATGTACACAGAGTGACAGGTTAGTGAACCAGAACGGGCAGAGACAAATTTCTACTCCCATGAAATAATGCTGGAAGGGGGTTGGTGATTAGCTTCAAGTGATTACAGCTCGACGAGGGTCGGCTCCGCCATGCCGGTCACATGTTCCATGTCAAAGAACGAGAGTCAAGCGAGGGCCATATAGCAGACTCCATAGAAGAAAAACCTGCTAGAATTGCGTGAGTACGAGAGAATAGTAGACAAATTCGATCGAAAGGTACATCGCGGCAAGTTTGTATGTTTCTGCCAAACTGCGACAGCAAACATTTGCATCCCCTAAACTGTAAGTCTCTGCTGCAAACGAGGAGCGAAACGGAGAAGAGGAAAGAATGATTTCTTGCAGAATGAGAAAAGTGGCCAGGAAATTGTGCATTAAGGTTAGCGCGATGTTCATCATAATTATCAAGGTTCACCTGGAAGGAACGTGCAGGTGTAAGTGTGTGTCGGTCGGACAGGTCGCTCAGATCAAGGAATGCAATTGAGTGGGGCGCCTCGTCTACAGACGTTTCCTGAAATCGCAGGCAGCGACTGCGTCGGTGCGACTAAGTGAGTTAGGGCCCACTTGTGGCATGGCGTGTACAGCTGCCACTTCATTTAGGCTCGTTGTGTCGAGAGGGCGCGGAGGTTCAGATATATCGCTTGAGGTGACAAAATGGCTGCATAACTGACATCCACTTCAATGATATTCACTGTCTTATTTGATACACATACACACACACAGGCGAGAGCACACGTACACACACCCTCTCTCTCTCTTCTTCTTGTTCTCCTTCACACAATCTTTCTTTCCTTCACACAATCTTTCTTTCCTTCACACAATCTTTCTTTCCTTCACACAATCTTTCTTTCCTTCACACAATCTTTCTTTCCTTCACACAATCTTTCTTTCCTTCACACAATCTTTCTTTCCTTCACACAATCTTTCTTTCCTTCACACAATCTTTCTTACCCCAACTCATTTTACTTCTTACTATTTCTTTCTTCTTCTCACCAACTCTCCACAGTTGTATCACTCTTTCTGCTTGATTTTTCCTCCTTCTGTTGTTCACACTATCCACAACCACTCTGTCTGTCGTTCTCTCCATTTCCTCTCATCCTTTCATTTCTCCTACTCTATGTCTCACCCCATATGCCATATTTACATCCGTCAACTCTCTCTCTGAACGTCGCCCCCCACCCCATCATAGATTTAACCGAAATCAAGAGATAGACAATGGACACGATCAAACATGCCCCATAGATGTCATATGTTCAGAATCTTACACAGACAATAACATGGACAGAATGAAACATGCCCCATAGATGCCATCTGTTCCTGAATCTTAGACAGACAATGGACTTAGAGAGAAGCCACATTTTAGTTCATATTTTACATGAGTCTGTCCACCACTGTCCACCTCTCTGTCCACCTCTCTGTCCACCTCTCTGTCCACCTCTCTGTCCCCCACTGCACACCTCTCTGTCCACCTCTCTGTCCACCTCTCTGTCCCCCACTGCACACCTCTCTGTCCACCTCTCTGTCCACCTCTCTGTCCCCCACTGTCCACCTCTCTGTCCACCTCTCTGTCCACCTCTCTATCCACCTCTCTGTCCACCTCTCTGTCCACCTCTCTGTCCCCCACTGCACACCTCTCTGTCCACCTCTCTGTCCACCTCTCTGTCCACCTCTCTGCCCACCTCTCTGTCCACCTCTCTGTCCACCTCTCTGCCCACCTCTCTGTCCACCTCTCTGTCCACCTCTCTGTCCACCTCTCTGCCCACCTCTCTGTCCTCCACTGCCCACCTCTCTGTCCACCTCACTGCCCACCTCTCTGCCCATCTCTCTGTCCACCTCTCTGTCCACCTCTCTGTCCACCTCTCTGTCCACCTCTCTGTCCACCTCTCTGTCCACCTCTCTGTCCTCCACTGCCCACCTCTCTGTCCACCTCACTGCCCACCTCTCTGCCCACCTCTCTGTCCACCTCTCTGTCCACCTCTCTGTCCACCTCTCTGTCTTTCACTGCCCACCTCTCTGTCCACCTCTCTGTCCACCTCTCTGCCCACCTCTCTGCCCACCTCACTGTCCACCTCTCTGCCCACCTCTCTGCCCACCTCTCTGTCCTCCACTGCCCACCTCTCTGTCCACCTCTCTATCCACCTCTCTGTCCACCTCTCTGTCCACCTCTCTGTCCCCCACTGCACACCTCTCTGTCCACCTCTCTGTCCACCTCTCTGTCCACCTCTCTGTCCACCTCTCTGCCCACCTCTCTGTCCACCTCTCTGCCCACCTCTCTGTTCACCTCTCTGTCCACCTCTCTGTCCACCTCTCTGTCCACCTCTCTGTCCTCCACTGCCCACCTCTCTGTCCACCTCACTGCCCACCTCTCTGCCCATCTCTCTGTCCACCTCTCTGTCCACCTCTCTGTCCACCTCTCTGTCCACCTCTCTGTCCACCTCTCTGTCCTCCACTGCCCACCTCTCTGTCCACCTCACTGCCCACCTCTCTGTCCACCTCTCTGTCCACCTCTCTGTCCACCTCTCTGTCCTCCACTGCCCACCTCTCTGTCCACCTCTCTGTCCACCTCTCTGCCCACCTCTCTGCCCACCTCACTGTCCACCTCTCTGCCCACCTCTCTGCCCACCTCTCTGCCCACCTCTCTGTCCACCTCTCTGCCCACCTCTCTGTCCACCTCACTGCCCACCTCTCTGCCCACCTCTCTGCCCACCTCTCTGCCCACCTCTCTGTCCACCTCTCTGTCAACCTCTCTGTCCACCTCTCTGCCCACCTCTCTGCCCACCTCTCTGCCCACCTCTCTGCCCACCTCTCTGCCCACCTCTCTGCCCACCTCTCTGTCCACCTCTCTGTCCTCCACTGCCCACCTCTCTGTCCACCTCTCTGCCCACCTCTCTGCCCACCTCTCTGCCCACCTCTCTGTCCACCTCTCTGTCCTCCACTGCCCACCTCTCTGCCCACCTCACTGTTCACCTCTCTGCCCACCTCTCTGCCCACCTCTCTGCCCACCTCTCTGTCCACCTCTCTGCCCACCTCTCTGTCCACCTCACTGTCCACCTCTCTGCCCACCTCTCTGCCCACCTCTCTGCCCACCTCTCTGTCCACCTCTCTGTCCACCTCTCTGCCCACCTCTCTGCCCACCTCTCTGCCCACCTCTCTGTCCACCTCTCTGCCCACCTCTCTGCCCACCTCTCTGCCCACCTCTCTGCCCACCTCTCTGTCCACCTCTCTGTCCTCCACTGCCCACCTCTCTGCCCACCTCTCTGTCCACCTCTCTGTCCTCCACTGCCCACCTCTCTGCCCACCTCTCTGCCCACCTCTCTGTCCACCTCTCTGTCCACCTCTCTGTCCTCCACTGCCCACCTCTCTGTCCACCTCACTGCCCACCTCTCTGCCCACCTCACTGCCCACCTCTCTGTCCACCTCACTGCCCACCTCTCTGCCCACCTCTCTGCCCACCTCTCTGTCCACCTCTCTGTCCACCTCTCTGTCCTCCACTGCCCACCTCTCTGTCCACCTCACTGCCCACCTCTCTGCCCACCTCACTGCCCACCTCTCTGCCCACCTCACTGCCCACCTCTCTGTCCACCTCTCTGTCCACCTCTCTGTCCTCCACTGCCCACCTCTCTGTCCACCTCACTGCCCACCTCTCTGTCCTCCACTGCCCACCTCTCTGTCCACCTCTCTGTCCACCTCTCTGTCCTCCACTGCCCACCTCTCTGTCCACCTCACTGCCCACCTCTCTGCCCACCTCACTGCTTTATCATTATCATTTATCGCTCCCTCCTTTATCCAATGTTAGATCTCTCCCTTTGTCCATTTATCGCTCTCTCCTATCTCCAATGTTAGATCTCTCCCATTGTCCATTTATCGCTCCCGCCTATCTCCAATGTTAGATCTCTCCCTTTGCCCATTTATCGCTCCCTCCTTTATCCAATGTTAGATCTCTCCCTTTGTCCATTTATCGCTCCCTCCTATCTCCAATGTTAGATCTCTCCCATTGTCCATTTATCGCTCTCTCCTATGTCCATCATTAGCTCCCTCCCATTCTACACTATTAGCTCTTTCCTAGTCCATTATTAGCTCCATCACATTGTCCAATATTAGCTACCTCTCAGTGTCAAATATTAGCTTCCTGCCATTGTCCAATATTATCTCCCTCCCTATGTCCATTTATCGCTCCTTCTTATGTCCATTATTAGCACCCTCCCTTTGTCCAATATTAGCTCCCTCCCTTTGTCCATTATTAGCACCCTCCCTTTGTCCATTATTAGCTCCCTCCCTTTGTCCATTAGTAGCTCCCACCTTTGTCCATTATTAGTTCCCTCCCTTCGTCCATTAGTAGCTCCCTTCCTTTGGCCATTAATCGCTCTCTCCTATGTCCATTATTAGCACCCCCTCATTGCCCAATATTAGCTCTCTCCCATTGCCCAATATTAGCTCACTGCCTCCCTTTGTCCCATATTAACCCCTCCCTTTGTCCAATATTAACTCCCTCCCTTTGTACATTATTCACTCCCTCCTATGTCCATTATTAGCTCCTTCCCTCTGTCCATTATTCGCTCCATACATTTACACAACTGTAACCTATGAACTCCTCGATCGTGACAAACTCCCACAGACAACAGGGCACGTTCCTGCCAGGCTCCATCTCAACGACAAACTAGCACAGAATTGGACAACAGGGCGCGTGCCTGCCAGGCTCCATCTCAACGACAAACTAGCACAGAATTGGACAACAGGGCACGTTTCTGCCAGGCTCCATCTCAGCGACAAACTAGCACAGAATTGGACAACAGGTAAGATTAAAGATTGTAAGAAGAAACGGTGACAGAAAGAGAAGCTCATAAAGTAGCGATGCGGGTGACAGTATAGGGACACCCACTATTTTGAACTAAACAGAATGCCGTTACATGACAAAGACTGCCTGTTGTGGTAGGTGCAGTGTGGCGGCGATGGGTAGAGGGGATAACATGTTCAGTTCCGTTCAATCCCTCAATCAAGGCCACGCCCACTATCTAAGTTCCTGGCTGCGTCATCTTCAACTGCCTGTATCCTGTACGTGTTTCCTCCATCACAGCTCACTACAGCGAGGTCAAAGTTCACACGAATCAACTAACTTATCGTGCTTTAGTCTTCTGCCACCAGCTCTGCTAATAGCGCACGTGCAAGGGGATCGTGACATGATGTGTGTCACTGATGGATCAGTGCCTGGGCTAGAGCAGAAGCTTGATCTTTCTTATCTCTACCAGATCTTGTTACAATAGAGCTCTTTAAGAGCCTCATTTAGATGTTGAGTTCGAATTCAACTAAAAAGGGCGATAATCCTTTCTACTAAATTCAGAATCACGGACTACGTTGATGCCCTCGACGAGTCCTCGGAAAACCCCTCCCGTTCAACTGTCCACAACAAGATAAGGGAAACTGGATTTTTATATTTTAATCGCCGGTCTACAAATGGGTCAAAGAGACGGGCAGACAGTACAGCGTAGGTCTGTGTTAGAGGTCATGAGACAAGCAGACAGTACATCGTAGGTCTGTGTTAGAGGTCATTAAACGAGCAGACAGTTCATCGTAGGTCTGTGTTAGAGGTCATTAAACGAGCAGACAGTACATCGTAGGTCTATGTTAAAGGTCATGAGACAAGAAGACAGTACATCGTAGGTCTGTGTTAGAAGTCAAGAGACAAGCAGACAGTACATCGTAGGTCTGTGTTAGAGGTCATTAAACGAGCAGCAAGTAAATCGTAGGTCTATGTTAAAGGTCATGAGACAAGCAGACAGTACATCGTAGGTCTGTGTTAGAAGTCAAGAGACAAGCAGACAGTACATCGTAGGTCTATGTAAGAGGTCATGAGACAAGCAGACAGTACATCGTAGGTCTATGTTAGAGGTCAAGAGACAAGCAGACAGTACATCGTAGGTCTGTGTTAGAGGTCAAGAGACAAGCAGACAGTACATAGTAGGTCTGTGTTAGAGGTCAAGAGACAAGCAGACAGTACATCGTAGGTCTATGTTAGAGGTCAAGAGACAAGCAGACAGTACATCGTAGGTCTTTGTTAGAGGTCAAGAGACAAGCAGACAGTAGATAGTAGGTCTATGTTAGAGGTCAAGAGACAAGCAGACAGTACATTGTAGGTCTATGTTAGAGGTCAAGAGACAAGCAGACAGTATATCGTAGGTCTATGTTAGAGGTCAACAGACAAGCAGACAGTACATCGTAGGTCTATGTTAGAAGTCAAGAGACAAGCAGACAGTACATCGTAGGTCTATGTTAGAGGTCAAGAGACAAGCAGACAGTACATAGTAGGTCTATGTTAGAGGTCAAGAGACAAGCAGACAGTACATCGTAGGTCTATGTTAGAGGTCAAGAGACAAGCAGACAGTACATCGTAGGTCTATGTTAGAGGTCAAGAGACAAGCAGACAGTACAAAGTAGGTCTGTGTTAGAGGTCAAGAGACAAGCAGCCAGTACATTGTAGGTCTATGTTAGAGGTCAAGAGACAAGCAGACAGTACATAGTAGGTCTATGTTAGAGGTCAAGAGACAAGCAGACAGTACATCGTAGGTCTATGTTAGAGGTCAACAGACAAGCACACAGTACATCGTAGGTCTATGTTAGAGGTCAAGAGACAAGCAGACAGTACATAGTAGGTCTATGTTAGAGGTCAAGAGACAAGCAGACAGTACATCGTAGGTCTATGTTAGAGGTCAAGAGACAAGCAAACAGTACATAGTAGGTCTATGTTAGAGGTCAAGAGACAAGCAGACAGTACATCGTAGGTCTATGTTAGAGGTCAAGAGACAAGCAGACAGTACATCGTAGGTCTTTGTTAGAGGTCAAGAGACAAGCAGACATTACATAGTAGGTCTATGTTAGAGGTCAAGAGACAAGCAGACAGTACATCGTAGGTCTGTGTTAGAGGTCAAGAGACAAGCAGACAGTACATCGCAGGTCTATGTTAAATGTCATGAAACGAGCAGATAGTACATCCAAGGTCTGTGTTAGACTGCTCAGTGACTGTGTGGCCAGCATGCTCGCTAGTGACCATAAGCAACTGGGTTCAGTTCCTAGATGTAGCAAATCTTTTCCGGACAAATTTGGCTTTACGGTTCACCCAGACTCTGAAAATAGGTACCAGCTGTTTTCTGTGAAGTAGGGCGGACTGCAGTAGCACTGACCATGCCACTCTTACAAATGTCCTTTCAGCCTCTGAAAAATGTCCATGTTCAAATAGTCGCCATACGTCTAGAGGAGTAGGTAGAAGCGTTTGTAATTCTTTTAATGATAAAGTATAAGTAAAGCACTGGCCTCATCGGAGAGTGTGTGAACATGTTGCGCTGTTGGCACAACACATCTACAAATCACGAGGACAGGACAACGCCAGGTCAATCTACCAGAAACTGAGTACACGACCACATGGACAGGACAACGCCAGGTCAATCTACTAGAAACTGAGTACACGACCACGTGGACAGGACAACGCCAGGTCAATCTACCAGAAACTGAGTACACGAGCACGAGTGACCTGAAGCTGGCATAATGTCATGGTAGAAGCTCAAACCAGTAGGAAAACACACATACAATCACCCACACAACCACATACACACACACACATGCACGCACTCCACCGCACACACAAACACACGCACACACTCACATAAACACGCATATAAACACACCCCGCACAAGCACATATACACCCCACATAAACACACATTCACGTACCCACCATACACACAAACACATCCACAGATATCGAGTTGTGAAAACTGTCATACAGAGTGGAACGAGTAAAGCAATAGAGAATAGCGACAAGACAAGCATCAAGAACATACCTGAGCTATTCGCAGCATATCTGTCATCAACCAGCCATTAGAACACACTCATTTGGTGTCAAATGTTAAACAAAACAATGTCTCTAGTAGCTAAATCACACACATACACATCACGCACACACACATATATATATAAATAGAGAGAGACAGATAGAAGAAAGAGATAGAGAGAGATAGAGAGTGATATACATACATATATATATATATATATATATATATATATATATATATATATATAGAGAGAGAGAGAGAGAGAGAGAGAGAGAGAGAGAGAGAGAAATAGAAAGAAATGTGTGATTGAAAATTACAGATATGAGCAGGATTAAAGTCACGGAAATGTTGGCAGATTCTGAAGTAGAGAATACCTCAATCTGCCGAGACTGAATTAGAATCTCTAAAAGACTTGTCTGAGATCATTGAGGCAGTGAAGATAAAGCTGTTCCATCTACAGGACAGGCAGTTAGATAGCAGGGGCAGATAACCTCGGTTCGGCTGTTCGGATAATTTGACATGTCGCCCAGGCTATTAGCTGACGGCAAACACACGAGACGTCTCATGGTTGGAGTGGTCTTAGGGAGCCCCGAGCTGCAGCGATATTTCTTGACAAGACAGTACAAGGATGTTACCTGAGCTACTGCTATTGGCATATTCTAACGATGTCCTAACAACATCAAGCGCTATACATTTTTAAAAATATGACGATCATCATTTTCAGGAGGGCGTGAACTTTCGATTAATATGGTGGATAGGCGGCAGGTACCATTGAAGGCTATGTATGAAAAGTGTTCCTTGTTGCAGTTTCCTCATATTCCAAGTCCGACTTGTTGCAGGAGCTACTGAGTTAAGTGTTCTGTGCACACCGTGACTGTTTCATCCGTTTTGATCATGTTTCGATATTCCAATTCTTTACGATGATATCGTATGACAAGGAACAGTTGGCTTTGTTCACTTTCTGTGCGGTTTCGCCGTATGTCTTTTGGCGTGTGCTGAGACTGCTATTATAGGGATTACAGCTACCTTTCTTTGTTTGGGAGATAAGATAGTAGTTTGGATGATTCCACTGGCACGGGCGGTTGAGCAGTTATGGATTTTAATTCGTTTGCAGTGATACCGGGGCCTTCCATAACCATACTGGGGCATTTCTTGACAAGACAGTACATGGATGTTACCTGAGGTACTATTTCCCCAACGAGATTGATACACAAATCGGTCAAGGTAATCTCGAGGTACTGTCTCCGCCAGAAATTGTTGTTCAGCAAGTGATACACAAAGACGCAAATTATTTATTCCTTTTAGGAAGTGATACACACAGACGCCAATTATTGATTTCTTTTAGGAAGTGATACACACAGACGCCAATTATTGATTTCTTTTAGGAAGTGATACACACAGACGCCAATTAGTGACCAGCTAATGTTTGTAGCTTGTGTGTGTTTGCTGCCTTTATTTATTTAGAAAACGCTGAACCGAACTTGTGAAAATGAACCTGCTGTTAGAGGAAGTTTGAAGAACAAACAAAATGAACCTGCTGTTAGAGGAAGCTTGAAGAACAAACAAAATGAACCTGCTGTTAGAGGAAGCTTGAAGAACAAACAAAATGAACCTGCTGTTAGAGGAAGTTTGAAGAACAAACAAAATGAACCTGCTGTTAGAGGACGTTTGAAGAACAAACAAAATGAACCTGCTGTTAGAGGACGTTTGAAGAACAAACAAAATGAACCTGCTGTTAGAGGACGTTTGAAGAACAAACAAAATGAACCTGCTGTTAGAGGACGTTTGAAGAACAAACAAAATGAACCTGCTGTTAGAGGACGTTTGAAGAACAAACAAAATGAACCTGCTGTTAGAGGAAGCTAGAAGAACAAACAAAATGAACCTGCTGTTAGAGGACGTTTGAAGAACAAACAAAATGAACCTGCTGTTAGAGGACGTTTGAAGAACAAACAAAATGAACCTGCTGTTAGAGGACGTTTGAAGAACAAACAAAATGAACCTGCTGTTAGAGGACGTTTGAAGAACAAACAAAATGAACCTGCTGTTAGAGGACGTTTGAAGAACAAACAAAATGAACCTGCTGTTAGAGGACGTTTGAAGAACAAACAAAATGAACCTGCTGTTAGAGGACGTTTGAAGAACAAACAAAATGAACCTGCTGTTAGAGGACGTTTGAAGAACAAACAAAATGAACCTGCTGTTAGAGGACGTTTGAAGAACAAACAAAATGTACCTGCTGTTAGAGGAAGCTTGAAGAACAAACAAAAGGAACCTGCTGTTAGAGGACGTTTGAAGAACAAACAAAATGAACCTGCTGTTAGAGGACGTTTGAAGAACAAACAAAATGAACCTGCTGTTAGAGGACGTTTGAAGAACAAACAAAATGAACCTGCTGTTAGAGGAAGCTTGAAGAACAAACAAAAGGAACCTGCTGTTAGAGGAAGCTTGAAGAACAAACAAAATGAACCTGCTGTTAGAGGAAGTTTGAAGAACAAACAAAATGAACCTGCTGTTAGAGGACGCTTGAAGAACAAACAAAATGTACCTGCTGTTAGAGGAAGCTTGAAGAACAAACAAAATGAACCTGCTGTTAGAGGAAGCTTGAAGAACAAACAAAATGAACCTGCTGTTACAGGACGTTTGAAGAACAAACAAAATGAACCTGCTGTTAGAGGACGTTTGAAGAACAAACAAAATGAACCTGCTGTTAGAGGAAGTTTGAAGAACAAACAAAATGAACCTGCTATTAGAGGAAGCTTGAAGAACAAACAAAATGAAGCTGCTGTTAGAGGAAGTTTGAAGAACAAACAAAATGAACCTGCTATTAGAGGAAGCTTGAAGAACAAACAAAATGAAGCTGCTGTTAGAGGAAGTTTGAAGAACAAACAAAAGGAACCTGCTATTAGAGGAAGTTTGAAGAACAAACAAAAGGAACCTGCTATTAGAGGAAGCTTGAAGAACAAACAAAATGAACCTGCTATTAGAGGAAGCTTGAAGAACAAACAAAATGAAGCTGCTGTTAGAGGACGTTTGAAGAACAAACAAAATGAACCTGCTGTTAAAGGAAGTTTGAAGAACAAACAAAATGAACCTGCTGTTAGAGGAAGTTTGAAGAACAAACAAAATGAAGCTGCTGTTAAAGGAAGTTTGAAGAACAAACAAAATGAACCTGCTGTTAGAGGAAGTTTGAAGAACAAACAAAATGAAGCTGCTGTTAGAGGAAGTTTGAAGAACAAACAAAATGAACCTGCTGTTAAAGGAAGTTTGAAGAACAAACAAAATGAACCTGCTGTTAGAGGACGTTTGAAGAACAAACAAAATGAACCTGCTGTTAGAGGACGTTTGAAGAACAAACAAAATGAACCTGCTGTTTGAGGACGTTTGAAGAACAAACAAAATGAACCTGCTGTTAGAGGACGTTTGAAGAACAAACAAAATGAAGCTGCTGTTAGAGGACGTTTGAAGAACAAACAAAATGAACCTGCTGTTAAAGGAAGTTTGAAGAACAAACAAAATGAACCTGCTGTTAGAGGACGTTTGAAGAACAAACAAAATGAACCTGCTGTTTGAGGACGTTTGAAGAACAAACAAAATGAACCTGCTGTTAGAGGACGTTTGAAGAACAAACAAAATGAAGCTGCTGTTAGAGGACGTTTGAAGAACAAACAAAATGAACCTGCTGTTAGAGGACGTTTGAAGAACAAACAAAATGAACCTGCTGTTAGAGGAAGCTTGAAGAACAAACAAAATGAACCTGCTGTTAGAGGACGTTTGAAGAACAAACAAAATGAACCTGCTGTTAGAGGACGTTTGAAGAACAAACAAAATGAACCTGCTGTTAGAGGAAGTTTGAAGAACAAACAAAATGAACCTGCTGTTAGAGGACGTTTGAAGAACAAACAAAAATGAACCTGCTGTTTGAGGACGTTTGAAGAACAAACAAAAATGAACCTGCTGTTAGAGGAAGTTAGAGGAAGTTAGAGGAAGTTAGATGACGTTTGAAGAACAAACAAAAATGAACCTGCTGTTTGAGGACGTTTGAAGAACAAACAAAAATGAACCTGCTGTTTGAGGACGTTTGAAGAACAAACAAAAATGAACCTGCTGTTAGAGGAAGTTAGAGGAAGTTAGAGGAAGTTAGAGGACGTTTGAAGAACAAACAAAATGAAGCCGTCGAGCCCAGATTGACTTCAATGTGGGAATCCCTGGTTCATAAATATGGCAAACCGTTTACCTCTATTTAACTTTTTTTTTACTTCTTTGGTCCCTTTGTTTTGATTGTCTTCTGCTGTTTACAATCTACCTGTCTACACAGCTCCGGCAATCATTTCCCGTAACAGACAATCAGACAAAACGACAGACTTTTCTGCAGCACTTTAATCCGGCATGAATTAACTCCAGCGCCAGTCTTGTGACGTCATGGTACACAAGTTGGTGCACGAGCCAGTCCCACCAATGAAATCAGCGGGATCTGTAGTTATCCTCGCGCCACTTCCCGCCTCAAGTGGCCGGTACTTGTGGAAGAGTACAGATGAAAAATGAGTCGGTAACGAGTGAGGCAATTTGTGGAGTGGTCTCATTGAGACTCGGCACCAGTTGATGTTTGCCATACAGCCTGCGTCGCCCTCCTAGACTGGTCTTCATCCTCCCTGTCTGATACAGCGCCAGATTCATCTTGGCTCCTCTCTCGCGTACACAGAAGTACTGGTTTACACAAGTTCGATTTACGAACAGACACGTGTTTTATGTCAGTAAAGAGAGAGTGAACACGCAGTAAAGAGAGAGTGAACACGCTGGAAGCTCGCACAGCCGATTTACAATGAATTCTTTGGGGTTTTTTTTTGGTTCTAGAAACAACGGTTTGTCATTTGTGAGCATTTTGCGGTCTAGATGTAACGTGATGTTTGTATCTTGTTAGTCCTCACATGTAGGCCGACAGGCAGCTTCCGTCACGAGGTGTACACGGGCGCCTCAAAGCTTTCATTACTAGCCTATCCTCACATGTAGGCCGACAGGCAGCTTCCGTCACGAGGTGTACACGGGCGCCTCAAAGCTTTCATTACTAGCCTATCCTCACATGTAGGCCGACAGGCAGCTTCCGTCACGAGGTGTACACGGGCGCCTCAAAGCTTTCATTACTAGCCTATCCTCACATGTAGGCCGACAGGCAGCTTCCGTCACGAGGTGTACACGGGCGCCTCAAAGCTTTCATTACTAGCCTATCCTCACATGTAGGCCGACAGGCAGCTTCCGTCACGAGGTGTACACGGGCGCCTCAAAGCTTTCATTACTAGCCTATGACGTCATATGTAACGTATGTAGGTGACTATTACCAGGGACGGAAGCAGCAGGAACATTGGATTGTTTCAGTGAACGCGCTACGTCACACAGGTTAACAGTCGAGGTCAAGGTGAGAAGAGTCAAACATTGACGTCATAGTCTCAATTGTTGAAAGTTAGCTACAACATCAGAGGATTGATGTACCACATTATCTTGTTGTATCTTATGTAAAGAATGATACAGATACAGACATTGAATACCATCTTGTTGTGCCTCACTTAGAGAATCGATGATACAGACATTGAATACCATCTTGTTGTGCCTCATTTGTTGAGTTGCTGGAAGCAAATCTTGAAAATAGCTTATCCTTCTCTATGTGCATTTCGGCGCAGAAGTCTTCTGTCCCTCTGCTGGCATTCTCCTACTGTTATAAAAGTAAAAAGTAAAGCACCCCCGTCACGCCAAGTGGCGTATAGGGAAATATGGTGTTAGTGACCCTATATTTTACAGACCTTCAGCACATGATTTTTGGGGTAATGTGGTCGGTATTACGCCCGTGCCGCTTTACTTTCCCAGAAAAATATCCGGTACCCATATTAAGGCTGGGTGAACCCGAAAGCAGTCGGTTGGGATCGAACCCTACCCCTTGTCCTTTGTAGTCCAGTTCACTAACCACTGAGCTATCGCGGCTCCCCCCTACTGTTATGTTTCCTAGTATTCCATCAATCCATCTTGTGTTCTTCTGCTGGCATTCTACTGTTATGTTTCCTAGTATTCCATCAATCCATCTTGTGTTCTTCTGCTGGCATTCTCCTACTGTTATGTTTCCTAGTATTCCATCACGCCATGTTTTACTCTTCTGCTGGCATTCTACTGTTATGTTTCCTAGTATTCCATCACTCCATCTTGTGTTCCTCTGCTGGCATTCTCCTATTGTTATGTTTCCTAGTATTCCATCACTCCATCTTTTACTCTTCTGCTGGCATTCTCCTACTGTTATGTTTCCTAGTATTCCATCACTCCATCTTTTGTTCTTCTGCTGGCATTCACCTACTGTTATGTTTCCTAGTATTCCATCACTCCATCTTTTACTCTTCTGCTGGCATTCTCCTACAGTTATGTTTCCTAGTATTCCATCACTCCATCTTTTGTTCTTCTGCTGGCATTCTCCTACTGTTATGTTTCCTAGTATTCCATCACTCCATCTTTTACTCTTCTGCTGGCATTCTCCTACTGTTATGTTTCCTAGTATTCCATCACTCCATCTTTTACTCTTCTGCTGGCATTCTACAGTTATGTTTCCTAGTATTCCGTCACTCCATCTTTTGTTCTTCTGCTGGCATTCTCCTACTGTTATGTTTCCTAGTATTCCGTCACTCCATCTTTTGTTCTTCTGCTGGCATTCTCCTACAGTTATGTTTCCTAGTATTCCATCACTCCATCTTTTACTCTTCTGCTGGCATTCTCCTACTGTTATGTTTCCTAGTATTCCATCACTCCATCTTTTGTTCTTCTGCTGGCATTCACCTACTGTTATGTTTCCTAGTATTCCATCACTCCATCTTTTACTCTTCTGCTGGCATTCTCCTACAGTTATGTTTCCTAGTATTCCATCACTCCATCTTTTACTCTTCTGCTGGCATTCTACAGTTATGTTTCCTAGTATTCCGTCACTCCATCTTTTGTTCTTCTGCTGGCATTCTCCTACTGTTATGTTTCCTAGTATTCCATCACTCCATCTTTTACTCTTCTGCTGGCATTCTACAGTTATGTTTCCTAGTATTCCGTCACTCCATCTTTTGTTCTTCTGCTGGCATTCTCCTACTGTTATGTTTCCTAGTATTCCGTCACTCCATCTTTTGTTCTTCTGCTGGCATTCTCCTACAGTTATGTTTCCTGATTTCCATCACTCCATCTTTTGTTCTTCTGCTGGCATTCTCCTACTGTTATGTTTCCTAGTATTCCATCACTCCATCTTTTGTTCTTCTGCTGGCATTCTCCTACTGTTATGTTTCCTAGTATTCCATCACTCCATCTTTTGTTCTTCTGCTGGCATTCTCCTACTGTTATGTTTCCTAGTATTCCATCACTCCATCTTTTACTCTTCTGCTGGCATTCTCCTACTGTTATGTTTCCTAGTATTCCGTCACTCCATCTTTTGTTCTTCTGCTGGCATTCTCCTACTGTTATGTTTCCTAGTATTCCATCACTCCATCTTTTACTCTTCTGCTGGCATTCTACAGTTATGTTTCCTAGTATTCCATCACTCCATCTTTTGTTCTTCTGCTGGCATTCTCCTACTGTTATGTTTCCTAGTATTCCATCACTCCATCTTTTGTTCTTCTGCTGGCATTCTCCTACTGTTATGTTTCCTAGTATTCCGTCACTCCATCTTTTGTTCTTCTGCTGGCATTCTCCTACTGTTATGTTTCCTAGTATTCCATCACTCCATCTTTTGTTCTTCTGCTGGCATTCTCCTACTGTTATGTTTCCTAGTATTCCATCAATCCGTCGTGGTTGGTACTTGTATGGGTGGTCACGTAACATTTATTAAAATCTTGCTGTTGTGCTTTGTTTTATCCCCTGCCTCAACCATGTTATCCCTATGTTTCCTTGTGTATTCTATGTCGATATTTATTCTTATCTTCTTTCTTTATTCTTCATTTCTTAAATCTTATCTCTCAGACCGATATCTGCCACTCTTCATTTCGGTGATGATTTTGATTAATTAATGACAATTTGTCGTGCCCATTAAGTCGCAAGTGTCACATTTTAGAGACATATATGTCTCCATCTTGTAGCTTCAATAAGTGTTGACAATACACCCGTACACTAGACCTAGGCAGCACTGTTGACAGTACACCCGTACACTAGATCTAGGCAGCACTGTTGACAATACACCCGTACACTAGATCTAGGCAGCACTGTTGACAATACACCCGTACACTAGATCTAGGCAGCACTGTTGACAATACACCCGTACACTAGATCTAGGCAGCACTGTTGACAATACACCCGTACACTAGATCTAGGCAGTACTGTTGACAATACACCCGTACACTAGATCTAGGCAGTACTGTTGACAATACACCCGTACACTAGATCTAGGCAGCACTGTTGACAATACACCCGTACACTAGATCTAGGCAGCACTGTTGACAATACACCCGTACACTAGATCTAGGCAGTACTGTTGACAATACACCCGTACACTAGATCTAGGCAGTACTGTTGACAATACACCCGTACACTAGATCTAGGCAGCACTGTTGACAATACACCCGTACACTAGATCTAGGCAGCACTGTTGGACAATACACCCGTACACTAGATCTAGGCAGCACTGTTGACAATACACCCGTACACTAGACCTAGGCAACACTGTTGACAATACACCCGTACACTAGATCTAGGCAACACTGTTGACAATACACCCGTACACTAGACCTAGGCAACACTGTTGACAATACACCCGTACACTAGACCTAGGCAACACTGTTGACAATACACCCGTACACTAGATCTAGGCAGCACTGTTGACAATACACCCGTACACTAGATCTAGGCAGCACTGTTGACAATACACCCGTACACTAGATCTAGGCAGTACTGTTGACAATACACCCGTACACTAGATCTAGGCAGCACTGTTGACAGTACACCCAACATGCCTAATGGTTTTACGTCAGCCACGAACAACCGGAAACTGCTCGATCAACGAGTCAAGGCAATAGGGGGAACAACTTCCATCAGCGGCCCGACGTTCCTGTGAGAGTTAACTGGAACACAGTCTAGAGAAATGACGTCATTGATAGGATCATCATCACTGCACAGCGGGCGAACTCATAGGTGCTCCATTATCCCCGAGGAGAATCCTGGCCCACGTGCACGAACTCTGTAGTACGACCCGGGACAACGGTGTAGGTTTCCGCTGATTATTTTGCCCGGGAAGCGGCCATATTTGATGGTCAACTCTCTTATATTCTAACCGCCATGAGCGTTTTAACGTGCGCAAGTGCACACGGGACCTCCTGTTAATTGCCGTAAATCGAGAGAGCTAGACATCGGATCTCACTACCCAGAGAGAGCTAGACATCGGATCTCACTACCCAGAGAGAGCTAGACATCGGATCTCACTACCAAAGAGAGCTAGACATCGGATCTCACTACCCAGAGAGAGCTAGACATCGGATCTCACTACCAAAGAGAGCTAGACATCAGATCTCACTACCAAAGAGAGCTAGACATCGGATCTCACTACCCAGAGAGAGCTAGACATCGGATCTCACTACCCAGTGAGAGCTAGACATCGGATCTCACTACCCAGAGAGAGCTAGACATCGGATCTCACTACCAAAGAGAGCTAGACATCGGATCTCACTACCCAGAGAGAGCTAGACATCAAATCTCACTACCCAGAGAGAGCTAGACATCGGATATCACTACCCAGAGAGAGCTAGACATCGGATATCACTACCCAGAGAGAGCTAGACATCGGATATCACTACCCAGAGAGAGCTAGACATCGGATCTCACTACCAAAGAGAGCTAGACATCAGATCTCACTACCAAAGAGAGCTAGACATCGGATCTCACTACCCAGAGAGAGCTAGACATCGGATCTCACTACCCAGAGAGAGCTAGACATCGGATCTCACTACCCAGAGAGAGCTAGACATCGGATCTCACTACCCAGAGAGAGCTAGACATCGGATCTCACTACCAAAGAGAGCTAGACATCGGATCTCACTACCAAATAGAGCTAGACATCGGATCTCACTACCAAAGAGAGCTAGACATCGGATCTCACTACCCAGAGAGAGCTAGACATCGGATATCACTACCCAGAGAGAGCTAGACATCGGATCTCACTACCCAAAGAGAGCTAGACATCGGATCTCACTACCCAGAGAGAGCTAGACATCGGATCTCACTACCCAGAGAGAGCTAGACATCGGATCTCACTACCAAAGAGAGCTAGACATCAGATCTCACTACCAAAGAGAGCTAGACATCAGATCTCACTACCAAAGAGAGCTAGACATCAGATCTCACTACCAAAGAGAGCTAGACATCGGATCTCACTACCAAAGAGAGCTAGACATCGGATCTCACTACCAAAGAGAGCTAGACATCAGATCTCACTACCAAAGAGAGCTAGACATCGGATCTCACTACCAAAGAGAGCTAGACATCAGATCTCACTACCAGAGAGAGCTAGACATCGGATCTCACTACCAAAGAGAGCTAGACATCGGATCTCACTACCAAAGAGAGCTAGACATCGGATCTCACTACCAAAGAGAGCTAGACATCGGATCTCACTACCAAAGAGAGCTAGACATCAGATCTCACTACCAAAGAGAGCTAGACATCGGATCTCACTACCAAAGAGAGCTAGACATCGGATCTCACTACCCAGAGAGAGCTAGACATCAGATCTCACTACCCAGAGAGAGCTAGACATCGGATCTCACTACCCAGAGAGAGCTAGACATCAGATCTCACTACCAAAGAGAGCTAGACATCGGATCTCACTACCAAAGAGAGCTAGACATCGGATCTCACTACCCAGAGAGAGCTAGACATCAGATCTCACTACCCAGAGAGAGCTAGACATCGGATCTCACTACCCAGAGAGAGCTAGACATCAGATCTCACTACCAAAGAGAGCTAGACATCGGATCTCACTACCAAAGAGAGCTAGACATCGGATCTCACTACCAAAGAGAGCTAGACATCGGATCTCACTACCAAAGAGAGCTAGAAATCGGATCTCACTACCAAAGAGAGCTAGACATCGGATCTCACTACCAAAGAGAGCTAGACATCGGATCTCACTACCCAGAGAGAGCTAGACATCAGATCTCACTACCAAAGAGAGCTAGACATCAGATCTCACTACCAAAGAGAGCTAGACATCGGATCTCACTACCAAAGAGAGCTAGACATCGGATCTCACTACCAAAGAGAGCTAGACATCGGATCTCACTACCAAAGAGATCTAGACATCGGATCTCACTACCAAAGAGAGCTAGACATCGGATCTCACTACCCAGAGAGAGCTAGACATCGGATCTCACTACCAAAGATATCAGGAGAGGGTAAGGTTATAATGCAACCATGGATTAAGTTTTCATGTTTTTTTTAAAATCACCACCTCTTCCGATGAGCCTTGAACCCGAGTCTTTCCTGTCCTGAGGCCGACGTCCTACCTCGGCGCTGTCCAGCAGCACCACCTTCCCCCCTCTCCTCCCCCCTCTCTTCAGTAAATGATCAAGACGGTTCACTTGTCTCCACATTTTGAGAATAAAGTTGTTTCCCCATGAATGTGATCACGTGTTATACCCCCCCCCCCCAACCTTCCTCTATTTTCAACTTCCATCACGTGCTCCTTCCCAGCTTTGTGCATTCTGTCCATCACTCAACACCACACAACAACAGATCACTCAACACATCACTCAACACCACACAACAACAGATCACTCAACACATCACAGCACAACACAACACATCACATCACTACACAACACAGCAAAAGCACTACACATCACAACATAGTACTACTCAACACAACAGCACTACACAACATACCAGAGCACAACACCTCACAACACAGCAAAGTAACACACACCACAGCACAGCACAGTACTACACACCACAGTACAGTACTACACACCACAGCACAGTACTACACACCACAGCACAGTACTACACACCACAGCACAGCACTACACACCACAGCACAGCACTACACACCACAGCACAGTACTACACACCACAGAACAGTACTACACACCACAGCACAGCACTACACACCACAACACAGCACTACACACCACACCACAGCACAGCACTACACACCACAGAACAGTATTACACTCCACAGTACAGCACAGTACTCAACACCACAGCACAGTACTACACACCACAGAACAGTATTACACTCCACAGTACAGCACAGTACTCAACACCACAGCACAGTACTACACATCACAACACAGTACCATACAACACACCACAATACAACATAGTGCACATGTCTAGTGTTCAAACCTATGACGTGTTCGTTACAACAAAACGCGAGCCCCCCCCCCCCCCCCCCCCTCGCCGACGATGACGTCACTAATGGAGATTACTGGAGCACTTAATACACCTGTGCTGATCTGTGTGTGTGGGACTATCCGACCTCTGACACGAGGGCGCATTAAGTCCCGCCCGGGGCTAGTCGCACTGGGTGACCACACCGCCAGGGTCACGGAATTAGTGAATCATTTGAGGGGAAGAGCTATGTTTACAACCCTCCGAAACAAATCACATATAATCAACAACAGAAAAAAGAGCAATATATGGTCCGAAACAGGATCGATCCCGATTTCCTCGACACCACTCTGTGACAGTGCCTTGTCACGAGAACCAAACGCTAGAGCACACAGCCAACTCAGTTACCTAAAAGCTAGCTATGATCAGAGATGTCTTTCACGCGTGTGCACTCATGACTACAGCATAGGGTTACGATCACAGCTCGGGAATATATCTGTGTTTTCCTATTAAGACAAGTTATCTCCCGTGGGGCTGAACACTTGCGTTGTAGACAAACAGTCATAGGACGATACAGCACGGATAGTAGTTTCCTGAAGTTTAGACTGGAGACAAATAATACATGAAAATTATTATGGAGAGAAACGTCATAGGTAGTCACTGACGTGATTGGCTGTCGCTGTTGTAGGTCTAAATGGCGGGATGTCGGTGGAAGTAGATGTGTAGACCTGTCTCGGTGAATTTTACATCTCATTGCTGAACGTATACCGAGTCACTAGCGACAGCCGCTAGGCAAGTATCGGCACTAGTTGCAGACTTCACTAGTTGATATTTGGAATATGTGTGTTCTACCACGAACAGATCAAATGTATTACCAGATATTTCTTATTGTTGTTTCTTTCCATATAGTTTGATATTTCAGATATTTTAGTTGTCACATGGTGTCCCCCCCTGTCTACAGATGTATGTGCCTGGCACATGTTAGTATCCACAAGTTTCAATGAACAACGCAAACTTTATATGTGTGATGTGGCCAGTGAATTACTCTTGGTAGTCTCGCTTTCACGTCAGAAATCACTGGTATCCATTCTCAGAGACACTCTTACCTGACATTTGATATATGACATTTGAGCTGAGAGAATATGAGTTCAATATCTGAGAGAATATGAGTTCAATATCTGAGAGAATATGAGTTCAATATCTGAGAGAATATGAGTTCAATATCTGAGAGAATATGAGTTCAATATCTGAGAGAATATTAGTTCAATATCTGAGAGAATATGAGTTCAATATCTGAGAGAATATGAGTTCAATGACGGAGAGAATTTTAGTTTAGTAACAAACAAAAAGATCTTTACGACACATAGTACCATTGCTGGTGTATGTCGGGGGGATCACGATAGAACCAGAGGGATAAAGGCCGCTTGGTCAAGCTGTTGCCCCGACTTGTGAGACTCAGGATCTTTATTTCACCCCCTATAGAAAAATAATAATTTCTGTCTACCGTGGGTTTCATCCAGCAGAACAGTGGTTTAGGCCGCGCGGCCACGCGCACAGTGGCAGAGAACATTAGTTCAATGAGGGAGAGAATATTAGTTCAATGAGGCAGAGAACATTAGTTCAATGAGGGAGAGAATATTAGTTCAATGAGGGAGAGAATATTAGTTCAATGAGGGAGAGAATATTAGTTCAATGATGAAGAGAATATTAGTTCAATGAGGGAGAGAATATTAGTTCAATGAGGGAGAGAATATTAGTTCAATGAGGGAGAGAATATTAGTTCAATGAGGGAGAGAATATTAGTTCAATGAGGGAGAGAATATTAGTTCAATGGGGGAGTGAATATTAGTTCAATGAGGGAGAGAATATTAGTTCAATGAGGGAGAGAATATTAGTTCAATGAAGGAGAGAATATTAGTTCAATGAGTGAGAGAATATTAGTTCAATGAGGGGGACAATATTAGTTCAATGACGGAGAGAATATTAGTTCAATGAGTGAGAGAATATTAGTTCAATGAGGGAGAGAATATTTGTTCAATGAGGGAGAGAATATTAGTTCAATGAAGGAGAGAATATTAGTTCAATGAGGGAGAGAATATTAGTTGAACGAGGGAGAGAATACTAGTTCAATGAGGGAGAGAATACTAGTTCAACGAGGAGAGAATATTAGTTCAATGAGGGAGAGAATACTAGTTCAATGAGGGAGAGAATATTTGTTCAATGAGGGAGAGAATATTAGTTCAATGAGTGAGAGAATATTAGTTCAATGAGGGAGAGAATACTAGTTCAATGAGGGAGAGAATATTTGTTCAATGACGGAGAGAATATTAGTTCAATGAGGGAGAGAATATTTGTTCAATGAGGGAGAGAATACTAGTTCAATGACGGAGACAATACTAGTTCAATGAGGGAGAGAATAATAGTTCAATGAGTGAGAGAATATTAGTTCAATGAGTGAGAGAATATTAGTTCAATGAGGGAGAGAATATTAGTTCAATGAGTGAGAGAATATTTGTTCAACGAGGGAGAGAATATTAGTTCAATGAGGGAGAGAATATTAGTTCAGGGAGAATATATTAGTTCAATGAGGGAGAGAATATTAGTTCAGGGAGAATATATTAGTTCAATGAGGGAGAAAATATATTAGTTCAATGAGGGAGAAAATATATTAGTTCAGGGAGAATATATAAGTTCAATGGGGGAGAGAATATTAGTTCAGGGAGAACATATTAGTCCAATGAGGGAGAGAATATATTAGTTCAGTGAGGGAGAGAATATATTAGTTCAATGAGGGAGAGAATATATTAGTTCAATGAGGCAGAGAATATATTAGTTCAATGAGGGAGAGAGTATTAGTCCAGGGAGAATATAAGAGTTCAATGAGAGAGAGAATAATAGTTCAGGGAGAATATATTAGTTCAATGAGGGAGAGAATATATTAGTTCAATGATGGAGAGAATATATTCGTTATATGAGGGAGAGAATATTAGTTCAGGGAGAATATAAGAGTTCAATGAGGGAGAGAATAATAGTTCAGGGAGAATATATTAGTTCAATGAGGGAGAGAATATTAGTTCAGGGAGCATATAATAGTACATTGAGGTGGAGAATATATTAGTTCAACGAGGGAGAGAATATATTATTTCAATGAGGGAGAGAATATATTAATTCAATGAGGGAGAGAATATATTAGTTCAATAAGGGAGAGAATATTTTAGTTCAACGAGGGAGAGAATATATTAATTCAATGAGGGAGAGAATATATTATTTCAATGAGGGGGGAGAATATATTCGTTCAATGAGGGAGAGAATATATTAGTTCAATGAGGGAGAGAATATATTAATTCAATGAGGGAGAGAATATATTAATTCAATGAGGGAGAGAATATATAAGTTCAATGAGGGAGAGAATATATTAGTTCAATGAGGGAGAGAATATATTAGTTCAATGAGGGAGAGAACATATTACTTCAATGAGGGAGAGAATATATTAGTTCAATGAGGGAGAGAACATATTAATTCAATGAGGGAGAGAATATATTAGTTCAATGAGGGAGAGAACATATTAATTCAATGAGGGAGAGAATATATTAGTTCAATGAGGGAGAGAACATATTAATTCAATGAGGGAGAGAATATATTAATTCAATGAGGGAGAGAATATATTAGTCCAATGAGGGAGAGAACATATTAATTCAATGAGGGAGAGAATATATTAATTCAATGAGGGAGAGAATATATTAATTCAATGAGGGAGAGAACATATTAATTCAATGAGGGAGAGAATATATTAATTCAATGATGGAGAGAATATATTAATTCAATGAGGGAGAGAATATATTAATTCAATGAGGGAGAGAATATATTAGTTCAATGAGGGAGAGAATATATTAATTCAATGAGGGAGAGAATATATTAGTTCAATGAGGGAGAGAATATATTTATTCAATGAGGGAGATAATATATTAGTTCAATGAGGGAGAGAATATATTAATTCAATGAGGGAGAGAATATATTAGTTCAATGAGGGAGAGAATTTATATATTCAATGAGGGAGAGAATATATTAGTTCAATGAGGGAGAGAATATATTAATTCAATGAGGGAGAGAATATATTAGTTCAATGAGGGAGAGAATATATTAATTCAATGAGGGAAAGAATATATTAATTCAATGAGGGAGAGAATATATTAGTTCAATAAGGGAGAGAATATATTAATTCAATGAGGGAGTGAATATATTAATTCAATGAGGGAGAGAATATATTAATTCAATGAGAGAGAATATATTAATTCAATGAGGGAGAGAATATATTAGTTCAATGAGGGAGAAAATATATTAGTTCAATGAGGGAGAGATTATATTAATTCAATGAGGGAGAGAATATATTAATTCAATGAGGGAGAGAATATATTAATTCAATGAGGGAGAGAATATATTAGTTCAATAAGGGAGAGAATATATTAGTTCAATGAGGGAGAGAATATATTAATTCAATGAGGGAGAGAATATATTAGTTCAATGAGGGAGAGAATATATTAATTCAATGAGGGAGAGAATATATTAATTCAATGAGGGAGAGAATATATTAATTCAATGAGGGAGAGAATATATTAGTCCAATGAGGGAGAGAATATATTAGTCCAATGACAGCCATGGTAACTGATGGTGTAATGTAGCTAACCGATGTTGCTGAGAGTGACGTCAGACATCAGCAACGTGCAACAACAAACGGCGTTGTTTAGCGACCGATCACGTACACAATCAAACTCCTGTACAGCAAATTGCTCATCCACTGGTCATAAATCCATGCATAAACTGCAGCTGACACACCCGGCTTCGTCGGATTGAACTTATCAAGCAACTCACACCTAACCTTATCAGAGGCTGATGAAAATATTCTTCTTATTATCGCCGATGAAACCCCCTTCCCCCACCCTGTCCCCCACTACAGTTCTAGCTCAGAAATCTTCCCGTCCTATCCAGGACTAAACTGCTGCTTTTAAACTTCTTCCTCTTCTTGTCTACTTTTTCCACATCTACTTCCTGTTCCTCCTCTTCAGCTTTAACTTGTTAAGATAGGGTTGAATGTGTCACTAAATTACGACTAGCCGCACATCTTCGTCATTTAGGCCCCGACACATCCGTTTTCGATGTGGGTAACTTATTGCTGTTTATCAACTTCAATGTTGTTCTCAGTTTACTCTTCCCTGATTCTAATCATCTTGGATGTTTTTTTTTTTCCATCTAAATTTAGCTTTCGTTCTTTCTTATGAACTTGAGTGTTGTTCTCAGTTCAGGTTTTGTTCCTTCTTATCAACTTGAGTGTTGTTCTCAGTTCAGGTTTTGTTCCTTCTTATCAACTTGAGTGTTGTTCTCAGTTCAGGTTTTGTTCCTTCTTATCAACTTGAGTGTTGTTCTCAGTTCAGGTTTTGTTCCTTCTTATCAACTTGAGTGTTGTTCTCAGTTCAGGTTTTGTTCCTTCTTATTAACTTGAGTGTTGTTCATACAAGTATCATGTGCAGGTTCATTATCATCGAGTGCCATCTCCGCATCGAAGGTTGGCTACTATGGAGCGCCATGACAGACAAACTGACAGACAGACAGACAGACAGACAGATAGATAGATAGCCCTGGTGTTATTTGTCTTGATGTTAGTATAACTTTCATGACATTAACATTAATTTTTTACATTCATATTCTGTTATTTATTTCAGTTGTACATTTTCCATCGCTGGTTATAGTATATGTCCAAGTTCAGGTGTATTCCTGCCACTTCGATATGCACTTGTGCACGTTATGTTTCTCAAATGAACAGGTACCCGAGACAACTAATATATCAGTAAGAAACAGCTGTTACTGCCGTGAATGTGTAGAATGGGAAGAATCGATGTGAAGTGACGATTTGAGTTGTGATAAAACACGTTTTTATTTGTGCCATATCTCACCAGCAGACGGCAGTTTTGATTCGCTCTGTCAGGTCTAGTCAGTGCTTCCTCTACACAGGACAAGGCGGTGATGAATCGCCGCCCCATTCACTGTTATGTCGGATCTTCGAGGATTTACAGACCTGCAACATCAAAATGTAATGTTTGTTGTAAGCTTGTATTAACGATGGCTCAGTCACTCCCATGAAAGCGGCTGTTTGTATCCCAGGCTTTCATCCGGCATTAGAGCTAACCAGACAAGATCACGTGATTCAATTGTCGGGATTTATCCGCACATTGACGTCCTGATAACATTCCACGAGTTTTCAATCCGATCTGATGGACGAGGCTGATAGATCCGTCATATTCTTGTAATATATGAGTTTCTCATGTCTTTGAAGTTTCTTGTTCAAAATTGATATGACGTTTCCTGTGTTCTGTTGTTGCTTGTTCTTCACCGAATGAGACAAGCATGGGGATGTATCAGGGTTGAGCATTATCGCTCATGTGCGTCAAGGAGAGATGTTGGGAAGCATTTCTTTTATGAGGTGATCTTGCAAAACAGAAAATATTTCAACTTGAGGTTGTAATTTGACAAAGGTTGAGACGGTAGTTGTAGTGGGAGATGTTGTGACAGGTTGAGTAAGACAGTAGCTATGATAAGGGGGAGGAGACTTTAGTTGTGACACAGGTTGAGTAAGACATCCGGAATTATAGATTAGATAATGAGGCATTAATTATAATGGAAACTGATGCGTTAATTGTGATAGGAAATGAGGCATTAATTGTGATGAGAAATAAGGCATTAATTGTCATGGGAAATGAGGCATTAAGTGTGATAGGAAATGAGGCATTAATTGTGATAGGAAATGAGGCATTAATTGTGATAGGAAATGAGGCATTAATTGTGATAGGAAATGAGGCATTAATTGTGATGGGAAATGAGGCATTAATTGTGATAGGAAATGAGGCATTAATTGTGATGGGAAATGAGGCATTAATTGTGATGGGAAATGAGGCATTAATTGTGATGGGAAATGAGGCATTAATTGTGATGGGAAATGAGGCATTAATTGTGATGGGAAATGAGGCATTAATTGTGATGGGAAATGAGGCAATAATTGTGAAGGGAAATGAGGCATTAATTGTGATAGGAAATGAGGCATTAATTGTGATGGGAAATGAGGCATTAATTGTGATGGGAAATGAGGCATTAATTGTGAAGGGAAATGAGGCAATAATTGTGAAGGGAAATGAGGCATTAATTGTGATAGGAAATGAGGCATTAATTGTGGTGGGAAATGAGGCATTAATTGTGATGGGAAATGAGGCATTAATTGTGATGGGAAATGAGGCATTAATTGTGAAGGGAAATGAGGCATTAATTGTGATGGGAAATGAGGCATTAATTGTGATGGGAAATGAGGCATTAATTGTGATGGGAAATGAGGCATTAATTGTGAAAGGAAATGAGGCATTAATTGTGAAGGGAAATGAGGCATTAATTGTGATGGGAAATGAGGCATTAATTGTGATGGGAAATGAGGCATTAATTGTGATGGGAAATGAGGCATTAATTGTGAAGGGAAATGAGGCATTAATTGTGATGGGAAATGAGGCATTAATTGTGATGGGAAATGAGGCATTAATTGTGATGGGAAATGAGGCATTAATTGTGATGGGAAATGAGGCATTAATTGTGATGGGAAATGAAGCATTAATTGTGATGGGAAATGAGGCATTAATTGTGATGGGAATTGAGGCATTAATTGTGAAGGGAAATGAGGCAATAATTGTGAAGGGAAATGAGGCATTAATTGTGATGGGAAATGAGGCATTAATTGTGAAGGGAAATGAGGCATTAATTGTGAAGGGAAATGAGGCAATAATTGTGAAGGGAAATGAGGCATTAACTGTGATAAGAAATGAGGCATTAATTGTGAAGGGAAATGTGGCAATAATTGTGAAGGGATATGAGGCATTAATTGTGATAGGAAATGAGGCATTAATTGTGAGGGGAAATGAGGCATTAATTGTGAAGGGAAATGAGGCAATACTTGTGATGGGAAATGAGGCATTAATTGTGATAGGAAATGAGGCATTAATTGTGATGGGAAATGAGGCATTAATTGTGAAGGGAAATGTGGCAATAATTGTGAAGGGAAATGAGGCATTAATTGTGATAGGAAATGAGGCATTAATTGTGATGGGAAATGAGGCAATAATTGTGAAGGGAAATGAGGCATTAATTGTGATAGGAAATGAGGCATTAATTGTGATGGAAAATGAGGCAATAATTGTGAAGGGAAATGAGGCATTAATTGTGACGGGAAATGAGGCATTAATTGTGATGGGAAATGAGGCATTAATTGTGATGGGAAATGAGGCAATAATTGTGATGGGAAATGAGGCATTAATTGTGATGGGAAATGAGGCATTAATTGTGATGGGAAATGAGGCATTAATTGTGATGGGAAATGAGGCATTAATTGTGATGGGAAATGAGGCATTAATTGTGATGGTAAATGAGGCATTAATTGTGATGGGAAATGAGGCATTAATTGTGATGGGAAATGAGGCATTAATTGTGATGGGAAATGAGGCAATAATTGTGAAGGGAAATGAGGCATTAATTGTGATGGGAAATGAGGCATTAATTGTGATGGGAAATGAGGCATTAATTGTGATGGGAAATGAGGCAATAATAGTGATGGGAAATGAGGCATTAATTGTGATGGGAAATGAGGCATTAATTGTGATGGGAAATGAGGCATTAATTGTGATGGGAAATGAGTCATTAATTGTCATGGGAAATGAGGCATTAATTGTGATGGGAAATGAGGCATTAATTGTCATGGGAAATGAGGCGCTAATTGTGATGGGAAATGAAGCATTAATTGTCATGGGAAATGAGGCGTTAATTGTGATGGGGAATGAAGCGTCAATTGTGACAGGAAATGAAGCGTTAATTGTCAAGTGAAATGAGGCGTTAATTGTGATATGACATGAAGTGTTAATTGTGAAGGGAAATGAGGTGTTAATTGTGAAGGGAAATGAGGCGTTAATTGTGAAGGGAAATGAATCGTTAATTGTGATAGGAAATGAGGCGTTAATTGTGAAGGGAAATGAATCGTTAATTGTGATAGGAAATGAGGCATTAATTGTGATGGGAAATGAGGCATTAATTGTCATGGGAAATGAGGCGTTAATTGTGAAGGGAAATGAATCGTTAATTGTGATAGGAAATGAGGCAATAATTGTGATAGGAAATGAGGCGTTAATTGTGAAGGGAAATGAGGCGTTAATTGTGAAGGGAAATGAATCGTTAATTGTGATAGGAAATGAGGCGTTAATTGTGAAGGGAAATGAATCGTTAATTGTGATAGAAAATGAGGCATTAATTGTGATGGGAAATGAGGCATTAATTGTCATGGGAAATGAGGCGTTAATTGTGAAGGGAAATGAATCGTTAATTGTGATAGGAAATGAGGCATTAATTGTGAAGGGAAATGAGGCATTAATTGTGAAGGGAAATGAGGCGTTAATTGTGAAGGGAAATTAGGCGTTAATTGTGAAGGGAAATGAGGCGTTAATTTTCAAGGGAATTGAGGCGTTAATTTTCAAGGGAAATGAGGCGTTAATTGTGATGGGAAATGAGGCGTTAATTTTCAAGGGAATTGAGGCGTTAATTTTCAAGGGAAATGAGGCGTTAATTGTGAAGGGAATTGAGGCGTTAATTTTCAAGGGAATTGAGGCGTTAATTGTGAAGGGAAATGAGGCGTTAATTTTCAAGGGAATTGAGGCGTTAATTTTCAAGGGAAATGAGGCGTTAATTGTGGAAACTGAAGGATGGGATTTGTAATAGTGGGAAGTTGATACATTTATCACATGATATTGTGTTATAGTTATCACATGATGTTGTGTTATAGTTATCACATGGTAATATTTTGTTGTGTTTATCGCATGCTATAAGGTTATAGTAGTCACAAGATATTATCTTGTTATTTTTTATCACATAAAAACTAAAAGTAGACTCTTCTACGAGGTCCCGTGACGTTACCCACTTAACGAAACATGAAATATCATGTTTCCAAACCACAACGTCACCTTTATTACGAGTTTACAAATCACAACGTCACCTTTATTACGAGTTTACAAGCCACAACGTCACCTTTATTACGAGTTTACAAATCACAACGTCACCTTTATTACGATTTTACAAGCCACAACGTCACCTTTATTTAGAGTTTACAAACCACAACGTCACCTTTATTTAGAGTTTACAAGCTACAAGTCACCTTTATTTAGATTTTACAAGCCACAACGTCACCTTTATTTAGAGTTTACAAGCTACAAGTCACCTTTATTTAGATTTTACAAACCACAACGTCACCTTTATTTAGAGTTTACAAGCTAAAAGTCACCTTTATTTAGATTTTACAAGCCACAACGTCACCTTTATTTAGAGTTTACAAGCTACAAGTCACCTTTATTTAGATTTTACAAGCCACAACGTCACCTTTATTTAGAGTTTACAAATCACAACGTCACCTTTATTAAGAGTTTACAAGCCACAACGTCACCTTTATTACGAGTTTACAAATCACAACGTCACCTTTATTAAGAGTTTACAAGCCACAACGTCACCTTTATTACGAGATTACAAATCACAACGTCACCTTTATTAAGAGTTTACAAACCACAACGTCACCTTTATTACGAGTTTACAAATCACAACGCCATCTTTATTACGAGTTTACAAATCACAACGTCATTTTTATTACGAGTTTACAAACCACAACGTTGCCTTTATTACGAGTTTACAAACCACAACGTCACCTTTATTTAGATTTTACAAACCACAACGTTGCCTTTATTACGAGATTACAAATCATAACGTCACCTTTATTACGAGTTTACAAATCACAACGCCACCTTTATTACGAGTTTACAAATCACAACGTCATCTTTATTACGAGTTTACAAACCAGAACGTTGCCTTCATTACGAGATTACAAACCACAACGTCACCTTTATTACGAGTTTACAAATCACAGCGTCACCTTTATTACGAGTTTACAAACCACAACGTCACCTTTATTTAGATTTTACAAGCCACAACGTCACCTTTATTTAGAGTTTACAAACCACAACGTCACCTTTATTTAGAGTTTACAAGCTACAAGTCACCTTTATTTAGATTTTACAAGCCACAACGTCACCTTTATTTAGAGTTTACAAGCTACAAGTCACCTTTATTTAGATTTTACAAACCACAACGTCACCTTTATTTAGAGTTTACAAGCTACAAGTCACCTTTATTTAGATTTTACAAGCCACAACGTCACCTTTATTTAGAGTTTACAAGCTACAAGTCACCTTTATTTAGATTTTACAAGCCACAACGTCACCTTTATTTAGAGTTTACAAATCACAACGTCACCTTTATTAAGAGTTTACAAGCCACAACGTCACCTTTATTACGAGTTTACAAATCACAACGTCACCTTTATTAAGAGTTTACAAGCCACAACGTCACCTTTATTACGAGATTACAAATCACAACGTCACCTTTATTAAGAGTTTACAAACCACAACGTCACCTTTATTACGAGTTTACAAATCACAACGCCATCTTTATTACGAGTTTACAAATCACAACGTCATCTTTATTACGAGTTTACAAACCACAACGTTGCCTTTATTACGAGTTTACAAACCACAACGTCACCTTTATTTAGATTTTACAAACCACAACGTTGCCTTTATTACGAGATTACAAATCATAACGTCACCTTTATTACGAGTTTACAAATCACAACGCCACCTTTATTACGAGTTTACAAATCACAACGTCATCTTTATTACGAGTTTACAAACCAGAACGTTGCCTTCATTACGAGATTACAAACCACAACGTCACCTTTATTACGAGTTTACAAATCACAGCGTCACCTTTATTACGAGTTTACAAACCACAACGTCACCTTTATTTAGATTTTACAAGCCACAACGTCACCTTTATTTAGAGTTTACAAATCACAACGTCACCTTTATTACGAGATTACAAATCACAACGTCACCTTTATTACGAGATTACAAATCACAACGTCACCTTTATTACGAGTTTACAAACCACAACGTCACCTTTATTTAGATTTTACAAACCACAACGTCACCTTTATTTAGAGTTTACAAATCACAACGTCACCTTTATTACGAGATTACAAATCACAACGTCACCTTTATTACGAGTTTACAAACCACAACGTCACCTTTATTTAGATTTTACAAACCACAACGTCACCTTTATTTAGAGTTTACAAATCACAACGTCACCTTTATTACGAGATTACAAATCACAACGTCACCTTTATTACGAGTTTACAAATCACAACGCCATCTTTATTACGAGTTTACAAACCACAACGTTGCCTTTATTACGAGTTTACAAATCACAACGTCATCTTTATTACGAGTTTGCAAACCACAACGTTGCCTTTATTATGAGATTACAAACCACAACGTCACCTTTATTACGAGTTTACAAATCACAACGTCATCTTTATTACGAGTTTACAAACCACAACGTCATCTTTATTACGAGTTTACAAACCACAACGTCACCTTTATTACGAGTTTACAAACCACAATGTCATCTTAATTACGAGTTTACAGAAATACTCTTTACATTCGTAAAATCATCTTCACGAGATCATTCCTGAACCTTCGAGTCGGTTGCTCGATGCTTGTCCTTCAGGAGCCAGGAATTAACGTATGAAAGGGTAGAGAAACATAGCGGAACAAGATCCAGGCTGATGATAGTCAGTGCCTTGACGGCCTCCTTGATTGAGAGGCTCTTGTCTGTGTGAGAGCTGCGCTTATCTTGGAGGGTCTATGCTCATGTCTAGGAGGGTCTATGCTCATGTCTAGGAGGGTCTATGCTCATGTCTAGGAGGGTCTATGCTCATGTCTAGGAGGGTCTATGCTCATGTCTAGGAGGGTCTATGCTCATGTCTAGGAGGGTCTATGCTCATGTCCAAGATTTGCGCTTATCTAGGAGGGTCTATGCTCATGTCTAGGAGGGTCTATGCTCATGTCTAGGAGGGTCTATGCTCATGTCTAGGAGGGTCTATGCTCATGTCTAAGGGTTGCGCTTATCTAGGAGGGTCTATGATCATATCTAAGTGATGCGCTTATCTAGGAGGGTCTATGCTCATGTCTAGGAGGATCTATGCTCATGTCCAAGATTTGCGCTTATCTAGGAGGGTCTATGATCATATCTAAGTGATGCGCTTGTCTAGGAGGGTCTATGCTCATGTCTAGGAGGGTCTATGCTCATGTCTAGGAGGGTCTATGCTCATGTCTAGGAGGGTCTATGCTCATGTCTAGGAGGGTCTATGCTCATGTCTAGGAGGGTCTATTCTCATGTCTAAGGGTTGCGCTTATCTAGGAGGGTCTATGCTCATGTCTAGGAGGGTCTATGATCATATCTAAGTGATGCGCTTATCTAGGAGGGTCTATGCTCATGTCTAGGAGGGTCTATGCTCATGTCCAAGATTTGCGCTTATCTAGGAAGGTCTATGCTCATGTCTAGGAGGGTCTATGCTCATGTCTAGGAGGGTCTATGCTCATGTCTAGGAGGGTCTATGCTCATGTCCAAGATTTGCGCTTGTCTAGGAGGGTCTATGCTCATGTCTAGGAGGGTCTATGCTCATGTCTAGGAGGGTCTATGCTCATGTCTAGGAGGGTCTATGCTCATGTCTAGGAGGGTCTATGTTCATGTCTAGGAGGGTCTATGCTCATATCCAAGATTTGCGCTTATCTAGGAGGGTCTATGCTCATATCCAAGATTTGCGCTTATCTAGGAGGGCCCATGCTCATGTCTAAGAGCTGCGCTTATCTAGGAGGGCCCATGCTAATATCCAAGAACTGCGCTTATCTAGGAGGGCCCATGCTAATATCCAAGAGCTGCGCTTATCTAGGAGGGACCATGCTAATATCCAAGAACTGCGCTTATCTAGGAGGGCCCATGCTAATATCCAAGAGCTGCGCTTATCTAGGAGGGCCCATGCTAATATCCAAGAACTGCGCTTATCTAGGAGGGCCCATGCTAATATCCAAGAGCTGCGCTTATCTAGGAGGGCCCATGCTAATATCCAAGAGCTGCGCTTATCTAGGAGGGCCCATGCTAATATCCAAGAACTGCGCTTATCTAGGAGGGCCCATGCTAATATCCAAGAACTGCGCTTATCTAGGAGGACTCATGCACATGTCTAAGAACTGCGCTTATCTACGGGGGCCCATGCTAATATCCAAGAACTGCGCTTATCTACGGGGGCCCATGCTAATATCCAAGAACTGCGCTTATCTACGGGGGCCCATGCTTAAATCCTGGAATTGTAATCTTGTGACGAGACTTCTCACCCAAGTTAAAACATGCTCTACTCTCGCATTCGTTTCGCCACTTGAGGCGACTTTCCGTTCCTTGTTTTCAGCTGTCATACAATTGTGTAGACTCAAGAGAACGATTTTGATATGTTCATCGATTGTCTACTCTTTTCTCCAAAGTCACCACTTTAACGCTTCAATTGTGCACTATGGGGGCCTCGGTATCCTAGTTGGGAAAACCACCCGACTGGACTACCGACGTTCGGACAACCCGTGTTCGATTCCCGCTGGGTGCAGCGTGAATTGTACTCGTGGTTGGAAAAATAAAAATACCCCCACGGTCGACTCCAGCCGTTGGGGAGAAATGGGTACCAGGGTAGTACCTTGGGAAGGTGAGGAATGTCACTTCGCATCTGAGTTTCGATGCTTGAGGCGACACTATACAGAAATCTCCGAACATTTCTGGATAGGCGGCCGAGCACATATGGGTGGAAGCTCGCGTGCTAAGACGCCGGTTCAAGTCTCGTACTTGACCTTCACCTTGTCCACTATGTTCTGTCTTCAAAGATAGCAACTTCTTTTACAAATGATGGTAATAATGTCTCTGTCACTCTGACTTTATTGTCGGCATCCAGGACACGTCGGTCACTAGAAATGGTATCTGATCTTGTCTATAATGTTGGCTCTAGTATTAGTTGATAATTATAATAACACAGTTACTGTTTCGTACAATACGAGCCGAGCAACTATTTCTTTCATTCAATTATCACGAAAATACTCGTATGTACCTTAATAAAAGTAAAGTGCCCCCGTCACGCCAAGTGGCGTACAGGAAATATGTTGTTAGTGACCATAATTTTTACAGACCTTCAGCACATGATTTTTGGGGTAATGTGATCGGTATTACGCCCGTGCCGCTTTACTTTCCCAGAAAAGTCTGGTACCCATTTAAGGCTGGGTGAACCTGGAAGCCGTCGATCGAGATCGAACCTTATCTCTTGTCCTTTGTAGTCCAGTTCACTAACCAGCGAGCTATTGTGGCTCCCCCCGTATGTAGCTAAGGGGCCGTTAAATTATTAACAGGTTAAAATAACGCATTCCAGTTTGTTAAAATATATATATGTAGATAGAGGTAGAGAGAGAGAGAGAGAGAACAGAGAGGTGGGGGGACGCTCAGTTGTAAATTGTCCCAAATATTGGGATCAAATGATAACCATTTCTTTCCTTATCCACCTCATTAACGATCCAAGATAATGCGCTGCCATGACGACTTGAATGTTTGTCATTGATGACTTCACCCCGATCCCTGGCTAAGCCACCCCCCGCTGGACTGCCTTCGATACGCCCCTGCCAATGTTACACCAGAATAAGCCTACAAAGGCACTTGGCTACACTGCGAAGAAATACGAGCAGATCACGCTAAATGGAACTGATAAACCTGGGTGTTAGCAATAATTCTTCAGCTGAATATGACATTTGAAATCCTTTGTACAAATGGTGATAGTCTGTTCTAAGTTTAAACACAGCAGACAGAAAAAGGCGCCACGGATCTATAGCGAGTTAATCCACACTTTTAACAATGTGAACACATATGTAAATCGTGATGCTTTCTGGTACATTCAGCGAATGTTATCTCCCTTTTGTATTTGGCGAGCAGATACTGAGAAAAACAATTCCGCGGAACAGAATAAGTTCCCTGGCCGGCTGCAGCTTTATTTGAGATTTACAGACCTCGGTCTGGCCTCGTGTCAACTCTTCTTGTATCTCAGCCAACAAAACCGTTCTGGCCCAAGCCTTGAGACGCCTCCATGAGAACTGAGCAAACAACATTAGGGGCCACTTCAAAGCTTTCAGACGACATGACTTGCTACAGGTTGCTCAGTGTTGCCATATTGGAAGTCACGAGAGTTTGGTCTCAGTCAACTACGACAGTCATCCATTTTTCTCGTGTATATTCGCCCCTCCATCAAGCTCGATGAACATACAGAGACATTGTCCCAGTGTTGTTGAACAGCAGGCAATTTACTTCCATCATTTTATTCTGCCTCCCTGCTTGAAAGAAACAAAATCCGAATGCAAAAAGTGTAACCATTTCTTCCAGAATTAACCTTTTCCTTCTAGAATTAACCATTTCCTTCTAGAATTAACCATTTCACTATAAAATTAACAATTTCATTCTAGAATTAACCATTTCTTCTAGAATTAACCATTTCCTTCTACAATTAACACTTTCTTCTAGAATTAACCATTTCGCTATAAAATTAACAATTTCATTCTAGAATTAACCATTTCTTCTAGAATTAACCATTTCCCTATAAAATTAACAATTTCATTCTAAAATTAACCATTTCTTCTAGAATTAACAATTTCTTCTAGAATTAACCATTTCCTTCTAGAATTAACAATTTCCCTCTAGAATTAACAATTTCTTATGGAATTAACAATTTCTTTCTAAAATGAACAATTTCTTCTAGAATTGACAACTTCTTCTAGAATTAACCATTTCCTTCTAGAATTAACAATTTCTTCTAGAATTAACCATTTACATCTAGAATTAACAATTTCTTTTAGAATTAACCATTTACGTCTAGAATTAACCATTTCTTCTAGAATTAATCACTTCCTTTCAGAATTAACCATTTCCTTTCAGAATTAACCATTTTTGGAAATGGAGTTGGAAAACATCATCTCTGTCACAGAATGAACAATCAATTTAATATCAGCCGGGGATCTAAATCTGTGACAATTAATATTGTTACTGTAAGATTAACATCACATGACACTAGTTCTGTGACTGTAAGATTGACATCACATGACACTAGTTCTGTGACTGTAATATTGACATCACATGACACTAGTTCTGTGACTGTAAGATTGACATCACATGACACTAGTTCTATTATTGTAAGATTGATGTCACATGACACTAGTTCTATTATTGTAAGATTGATGTGACATGACACTAGATCTGGTATTGTAAGATTGATGTCACATGACACTAGTTCTGTTATTGTAAGATTGACATCACATGACATAGTTCTGTTATTGTAAGATTGATGTCACACGACATAGTTCTGTTATTGTAAGATTGATGTCACACGACATAGTTCTGTTATTGTAAGATTGATGTCTCACGACATAGTTCTGTTATTGTAAGATTGATGTCACATGACACTAGTTCTGTTATTGTAAGATTGATGTCACATGACACTAGTTCTGTTATTGTAAGATTGATGTCACACGACATAGTTCTGTTATTGTAAGATTGATGTCACATGACACTAGTTCTGTTATTACATGCATAACTTGGTAAACTCACAGCAAAGTAACACAAAAATGATCGAACAAAATGCTGAAATGGCGTGAAATGTAACCAGACTAGATTGACAACAGTGACAACATAGGAGTAGACAATAGCACTAGAGACAAGTGACAAGGATACATTATCACAAGACAAGATCCTTACTCCTCTTCTTACTTCAAACTCGTCTGTAAGTTGCGCTTCGTGCACTACACTACATTCTATTCCTGCACTACACTACATTCTATTCCTGCACTACACTACATTCTATTCCTGCACTACACTACATTCTATTCCTGCACTACACTACATTCCATTCCTCATACATTGTTCTTATCAGTTTAGTCAACTTTGTGGGCATTCCGTAATGACTCAGCAACTTCCAAAGCATTCCTCTGTCTAAACTATCAAATGTTTTTCGTAATCTATGAATCAAATATAAAGTGGGGACTGTAGTTCTAAACTTTGTTTACCTAGTATACGTAAAAAAAAGTAAACTGCCCCCGTCACGCCAAGTGGCGTATAGGGAATATGGTGTTAGTGACCATACATTTTACAGACCTTCGGCACATGGTTTTTGGGGTAACGTGGTCGGTATTACGCCCGTGCCGCTTTACTTCCCCAGAAAAATATCCGGTACCCATTAAATGCTGAGTGAACCGGGAGCCGTCGGTTGGGATCGAACCCTACCTCTTGTCCTTTGTAGTCCAGTTCACTAACCACTGAGCTATCGCGGCTGAACTAGTATACGTAGGGTAGTTATTTGATCAGCACATGATCTGTTCTTCCTAAAACCTGCTTGTTCATATATCAAATGTTTCTCTATGGCCTCTTTTAGTCTCTCCAGAATGATTCTGCTTAATATTTTTCCTGGCACTGATAGTAGTATAATTCCCCTATAATTTGTGCACTCCTGTAAACTTCCTTTCTTTGGTAGTTTGATCATATAACCTTAGTTCCAGTCGTTAGGTATTTCTTCCCTTTCACATATGTTATGTGACTTCCGGTCATTATGGCGAATAGTCGATAGGAACAGTCGAGGCTCTGTTTGAAAAGGCGTTCCTTGTTGCAGTTTCCTCATATTCCAAGTCCAGCTTGCTGCCGGAGCTAGTGAGTTTAGAGCTCTGTGCTCACCGTGAGCTGTGTATTCCATCTGGATCCTGTTCCGATATTCCGAGTTTTTACGATGAATTAGAATATCGTATAACGAAGGACAGTTTGCGTGCCTTCACTTCCGGTGAGGTTACGCCTTATGTCTTTTGGCGTGTGCTGCAGCTGTTATGATGGGGACTGAATCTGCATTTCTTTGTTTGGATCCTTCAATGCAATGAGATAGTAATTCGGATGATTCCACTGGCACGGGCGGTTGAGAAATTATGGATTTTAATTTGTTTGCAGTGATACCGGGGCCTTCGACTGACTAGAACTACAAGTAACACGTTCCAGGAGACAAGTAACGCACACAAAGCATTGCTTTATAACAAGCAAGGGAAACAGGTACTTTATGCTGTTACTTAACTAGGACATATAGTTAGTTGTTCACAACATAATAATAGTTCTGTGACATTAATTAATAATAATAGATTGTTGGATAAGATGATAGGAAAGTGAAAATATCAGAAGCCGAAACTTTCATTAACTAAAATAAGCAGAGGAATGTCAACAGCTGGGAAGTCTACGCCAATCAACAAACAGCAGAGAAAGAATCAAGATGAACAAAGCTTGTCAAACCATTGGACAGCTGTCACTTCTATCAATTTATTCCCGAACTGTGATCGTAACCCATTTCTATAGTCATGAGTACACATGGGTGGAAGACATCGGTAATGATAGCAACTTTTTCTGGCTACATTTGTTGGCCGTGTGCTCTAGCGCAGGTTTCTCGCGACAAGGAGTTAGGGTTCGTCCTGGAGTTAGGTTTCGATCCTGTTTTTACCTGCCTACCATTCTTTTATGTTTTCTGTTGATTATTGCTGAATTTGTTTTTTTAGTGTTTTACACATACATCTTTCCCTGAATGATTCGCTGATCTATAGAACTATTAGGCTAGGCCCGTCAAATGGGGGAGATATCCATTCTATGTTATCATTTTTGTTCAGAACTGGTTGTCTCAGTGTATCATGCACGCTTCTCAACTGTAAGTTGTGATGTCAAGATCAGGTAGCGGCAGTTTGAAATCAACGAGCCTATGATCTTCTCCACTGACTCCTGACCACATCCACCAGACCTTGTTTGATGACAACATTTGCCTTCAACATGCGATGGTTGCCTTCCGTCACTTCCGTTTGTGGCTTGGCCACGATGAGAATATTCACGAATTAATATCAACTTCTACCACCATGTTCTACCACCACATTTTACAACAATGTTCTACCGCCACGTTCTACAACAATGTTCTACCGCCACGTTCTACAACAATGAATGTTCTACCGCCACGTTCTACAACAATGTTCTACCGCCACGTTCTACAACAATGAATGTTCTACCGCCACGTTCTACAACAATGTTCTACCGCCACGCTCTACAACATTGTTCTACCACCACGTTCTACAATAATGTTCTATCACCACGTTCTACCACTATGTTCTAACACAATGTTCTATCACCGATAACCACCACGTTCTACCACCACGTTCTATCTCCACGTTCTATCGCCACGTTCTATCACCACGTTCTACCACTATGTTCTATCACCACGTTCTATCATCACGTTCTATCACCACGTTCTATCACCACTATGTTCTATCACCACTATGTTCTATCACCACTATGTTCTATCACCACGTTCTATCACCACTATGTTCTATCACCACGTTCTATCACCACTATGTTCTATCACCACTATGTTCTATCACCACTATGTTCTATCACCACTATGTTCTATCACCACGTTCTATCACAACTATGTTCTATCACCACTATGTTCTATCACCACGTTCTATCACAACTATGTTCTATCACCACTATGTTCTATCACCACCCTCAACAACCACACGTTACTAACCAAGTTCAGTCTTGTTTATGCTGCTATGGAAAGATAACCCTAGACATAACGATGTCTATTTGTCAAGTTGTTACCAACAATCAACAAGTAACAACTTGTTACCAACAATCAAGTAATAATTTGTTACCAACAATCAACAAGTAACAATTTGTTATCAACAATCAAGTAATAATTTGTTACCAACAATCAACAAGTAACAATTTGTTATCAACAATCAAGTAATAATTTGTTACCAACAATCAACAAGTAACAATTTGTTACCAACAATCAAGTAATAATTTGTTACCAACAATCAACAAGTAACAATTTGTTACCAACAATCAAGTAATAATTTGTTACCAACAATCAAGTAATAATTTGTTACCAACAATCAACAAGTAACAATTTGTTACCAACAATCAAGTAATAATTTGTTACCAACAATCAACAAGTAACAATTTGTTACCAACAATCAAGTAATAATTTGTTACCAACAACCAACAAGTAACAATTTGTTACCAACAATCAAGTAATAATTTGTTACCAACAACCAACAAGTAACAATTTGTTACCAACAATCAAGTAATAATTTGTTACCAACAATCAACAAGTAACAATTTGTTACCAACAATCAAGTAATAATTTGTTACCAACAACCAACAAGTAACAATTTGTTACCAACAACCAACAAGTAACAATTTGTTACCAACAATCAACAAGTAACAATTTGTTACCAACAATCAACAAGTAACAATTTGTTACCAACAATCAACAAGTAACAATTTGTTACCAACAATCAACAAGTAACAATTTGTTACCAACAATCAACAAGTAACAATTTGTTACCAACAACCAACAAGTAACAATTTGTTACCAACAACCAACAAGTAACAATTTGTTACCAACAACCAAGAAGTAACAACTTGTTACCAACAATCAAGTAATAATTTGTTACCAACAATCAACAAGTAACAATTTGTTACCAACAATCAACAAGTAACAATTTGTTACCAACAATCAACAAGTAACAATTTGTTACCAACAATCAACAAGTAACAATTTGTTACCAACAATCAACAAGTAACAATTTGTTACCAACAATCAACAAGTAACAATTTGTTACCAACAACCAACAAGTAACAATTTGTTACCAACAACCAAGAAGTAACAACTTGTTACCAACAATCAAGTAATAATTTGTTACCAACAATCAACAAGTAACAAAAACAACGCTCGATAAAATGAGACCATTAAAGACAGACAGCGGCAATTTGGTTGTTAAACGTTACAACACCTGTTACAGGAACCGGCAGTTAAAACACTTGGGGGCAAAGGGCAGAGGTTCCCAGTTTGTGACATCTCTTTGGGACCTCTAGGAAAGACACAACCCCTTGTGTACAAAAAGCAGTTTTCGGTAATCTTGTGTCCGTTCTTCTTAATGCGAGTTATTGACTGTCATCGAGTTATTGACTGACATCATGTTATTGACTGACATCATGTTATTGACTGATATCATGTTATTGACTGACATCATGTTATTGACTGTCATCATGTTATTGACTGACATCATGTTATTGACTGACATCATGTTATAGACTGACATCATGTTATTGACTGACATCATGTTATTGACTGACATCATGTTATTGACTGACATCGTGTTATTGACTGACATCATATTTTTGACTGACATCGTGTTATTGACTGTCATCGTGTTATTGACTGTCATCGTGTATTTGACTGACATCGTGTTATTGATTGTCATCGTGTTATTGATTGTCATCGTGTTATTGACTGTCATCGTGTTATTGATTGTCATCGTGTTATTGATTGTCATCGTGTATTTGACTGACATCGTGTATTTGACTGACATCGTGTATTTGACTGACATCGTGTTATTGACTGTCATCGTGTTATTGATTGTCATATGTGTTATTGATTGTCATCGTGTATTTGACTGAAATCGTGTATTTGACTGACATCGTGTATTTGACTGACATCGTGTTATTAACTGTCATCGTGTTATTGATTGTCCTCGTGTTATTGACTGTCATCGTGTTATTGACTGTCATCGTGTTATTGACTGTCATCGTGTTATTGACTGTCATCGTGTTAGTGACTAACATCGTGTATTTGACTGACATCGTGTTATTGACTGACATCGTGTTATTGACTGACATCGTGTTTTTGACTGACATCATGTTTTTGACTGACATCATGTTTTTGACTGACATCGTGTTATAGACTGACATCGTGTTTTTGACTGACATCATGTTTTTGACTGACTGTGTTATTGACTGACATGTTTTTGACTGACATCATGTTTTTGTCTGACATCATGTTTTTGACTGACATTGTGTTATTGACTGACATCATGTTTTTGACTGACATCATGTTTTTGACTGACATCATGTTTTTGACTGACATTGTGTTATTGACTGACATCATGTTATTGATTGACATCATGTTATTGATTGACATCATGCTATTGACTGACTCTCTCTGTACCAATTATATTAGATGTATCAAGACCTGGCTATATCAATCTTCTTGTCCCCACTTTATGTGTCTCCCAAAAAAGGTTTCATCTGGCCAGGCTCCTATCTGCCGATGGTCCCCTTACAATGCCCCCCCCCCCCCGCACCCATAAGCAAAAATGAATTTTCTTTGGCTCTTACAAACACCACAACAATCTAGAGAGAGCGCTCACGAAACATGACGACTAGTATCAATTGGCGCTTTCTGTCTACGACTTTGTGGCGCTAACAAGACACTCTGAATGACATTAATCAGTGTTTACCAAACTTGATCAACTTCTGTGCGCCATAAACTCATACCCTGTGAACAAATCAGTGCAATTAACTCATCCCTATAAACAAGCCATTGCTATAAACTCATCCATACCAATAAATCAGTGCTATAAACTCACCCATACCAACTAGTCAGTGCTATAAACTCATCCATACCAACCGTCAGTGCTATAAACTCATCCATACCAACCAGTCAGTGCTATAAACTCATCCATACCAACTAGTAAGTGCTATAAACTCACCCATACCAACCAATCAGTGCTATAGACTCATCAAAATCAAGAAATCAGTGCTATAAACTCACCCATACCAACCAATCAGTGCTATAAACTCATCCATAGCAATAAATAAGTGCTATAAACTCATCCAAACCAATAAATAAGTGCTACAAACATCCATACCAATAAATCAGTGCTATAAACTCATCCATACCAATAAATCATTGCTATAAACTCATCCATACCAACCAGTCAGTGCTATAAACTTATCCATACCAACCAGTCACTGCTATTAACTCATCCATACCAACCAGTCAGTGCTATAAACTCATCCATACCAACCAGTCAGTGCTATAAACTTATCCATACCAACAATTCAGTGCTATAAACTCATCCATACCAATAAATCAGTGCTATAAACTCATCCATACCAACCAGTCAGTGCTATAAACTTATCCATACCAACCAGTCAGTGCTATAAACTCATCCATACCAACCAGTCAGTGCTATAAACTTATCCATACCAACCAGTCGGTGCTATAAACTCATCCATACCAACCAGTCAGTGCTATAAACTCATCCATACAAACCAGTCAGTGCTATAAACTTATCCAAACCAACAAGTCAGTGCTATAAACTCATCCATACCAACCAGTCAGTGCTATAAACTCATCCATACCAATAAATTAGTGCTATAAAATCATCCATACAAATAAATCATTGTTATAAACTCATCCATACCAACCAGTCAGTGTTATAAACTCATCCACACCAACTAGTCAGTGCTATAAACTCATCCATACCAACCAGTCAGTGCTATAAACTCATCCATACCAACCAGTCAGTGCTATAAACTCATCCATACCAACTAGTCAGTGCTATAAACTCATCCATACCAACCAGTCAGTGCTATAAACTAATCCATACTAACCAGTCAGTGCTATAAACTCACCCATACCAATAAATCAGTGCTATAAATTCACCCATACCAATAAATCAGTGCTATAAACTCATCCATACCAATAAATCAGTGCTATAAACTCATCCACACCAACCAGTCAGTGCTATAAACTCATCAAAATCAAGAAATCAGTGCTATAAACTCATCCATACCAATAAATCAGTGCTATAAACTCACCCATACCAACCAGTCAGTGCTATAGACTCATCAAAATCAAGAAATCAGTGCTATAAACTCATCCATACCAACCAATCAGTGCTATAAACTCAACCATACCAATAAATCAGTGCTATAAACTCATCCAAACCAATAAATAAGTGCTATAAACATCCATACCAATAAATCAGTGCTATATACTCATCCATACCAATAAATCAGTGCTATAAACTCATCCATACCAACCAGTCAGTGCTATAAACTTATCCATACCAACCAGTCAGTGCTATAAACTCATCCATACCAACCAGTCAGTGCTATAAACTCATCCATACCAACTAGTCAGTGCTATAAACTCATCCATACCAACCAGTCAGTGCTATAAACTAATCCATACTAACCAGTCAGTGCTATAAACTCACCCATACCAATAAATCAGTGCTATAAATTCACCCATACCAATAAATCAGTGCTATAAACTCATCCATACCAATAAATCAGTGCTATAAACTCATCCACACCAACCAGTCAGTGCTATAAACTCATCAAAATCAAGAAATCAGTGCTATAAACTCATCCATACCAATAAATCAGTGCTATAAACTCACCCATACCAACCAGTCAGTGCTATAGACTCATCAAAATCAAGAAATCAGTGCTATAAACTCATCCATACCAACCAATCAGTGCTATAAACTCAACCATACCAATAAATCAGTGCTATAAACTCATCCAAACCAATAAATAAGTGCTATAAACATCCATACCAATAAATCAGTGCTATATACTCATCCATACCAATAAATCAGTGCTATAAACTCATCCATACCAACCAGTCAGTGCTATAAACTTATCCATACCAATAAATCATTGCTATAAACTCATCCATACCAACCAGTCAGTGCTATAAACTCATCCATACCAATAAATTAGTGCCATAAAATCATCCATACCAATAAATCATTATGAACTCATCCATACCAACCAGTCAGTGCTATAAACTCATCCATACCAACTAGTCAGTGCTATAAACTCATCCATACCTACCAGTCAGTGATATAAACTCATCCATACCAACCAGTCAGTGCTATAAACTCATCCATACCAACCAGTCAGTGCTATAAACTCATACATACCAACCAGTCAGTGCTATAAACTCATACATACCAACCAGTCAGTGCTATAAACTCATACATACCAACCAGTCAGTGCTATAAACTCATACATACCAACCAGTCAGTGCTATAAACTCATACATACCAACCAGTCAGTGCTATAAACTCATCCATACCAACCAGTCAGTGCTATAAACTGATCCATACCAACCAGTCAGTGCTATAAACTCATCCATACCAACCAGTCCGTGCTATAAACTCATCCATATCAAGACACTAATGTACTACGTATATATCATACAATACCACTAGTTTTGCCTCAAAGGGGATGCGATAATACTGCCTCTGGCGTGACTCTGTTGTAACTGACTCTCTGGTGACTGTTGTAACTGACTCTGTGGTGACTGTTGTAACTGACTCTCTGGTGACTGTTGTAACTGACTCTGTGGTGACTGTTGTAACTACCTCTCTGGTGACTGTTGTAACTGACTCTCTGGTGACTGTTGTAACTGACTCTCTGGTGACTGGTGTAACTGACTCTCTGGTGACTGTTCTAACTGACTCTCTGGTGACTGTTGTAACTGACTCTCTGGTGACTGTTGTAACTGACTCTGTGGTGACTGCTGTAACTGAATCTCTGGTGACTGTTGTAACTGACTTTCTGGTGACTGTTGTAACTGACTATCTGGTGACTGTTGTAACTTACTCTGAGGTGACTGTTGTACCTGACTCTGGGTGACTGTTGTAACTGGCGCAAAATAATGATCCTTATGTAGGTCAGGATGGAGACAAGATGAGAACCGTTGCTATCAACTTTAAAGATATGAGCTGCTAGTTACCGCCATGTTGTGACGTGTGGTAAAACTAGAAGGTGGCTCCAATGACATTCGTTTTGATGTCCTCAGCGCGTTTCACGTCACCACTTCAATATATCAAATGATGAACACAATCACGTTATCAAGGCACAATCTATGTAAATTAAACGTGAAAAAAGATCAGGGCATTGTAAGTAACCATGAATTGTTTTCGTTTACTAGTAGCTTCTCGTGTTGAATAACACGGTTATTCTCGTGGCCCGTCATTAAGGGCATCTCCGTTATCACATTATCATAAATTGTGCGGTTCATGTTTTACACAAGAAACTTAATTTATGCAAAACAAATACCGTATTGTATTGGCTGTCAGTGAAAATTCGTCCAATGATTGCGGGTAATGAAGTGACGTGGGAGAACCAGGGGAGAGAAACGGGAAGAAGATAATTCACATGATGCGGGATGTGAGGACAATGGTTACATTTAAGTGTGGGTCATAATTGGTAAGTTCATGTAACAGTGGAAGTGATAACATTGTATCAGAGAATACATGAGACGTTAATGACAAGTGAGATGTCACAAGTCACAGGATTTATATGTAAAATAAGATGGAAATTACCAACTGTCAGCCAAACATAGTTTTATTGCAAGATAGGGCAATAATGGTTCATTTTGTTGAACTGTACAGCGACAGCTTTTAGGGTTAGGAATTTTATGTAAAAAACACTTTAATGTCGTGATGTTGTAACATGTTAATATCGTCATGTTGTAACATGTTAATATCGTCATGTTGTAACATGTTAATGTCATCATGTTGTAACATGTTAATGTCGCCATGTTGTAACATGTTAATGTCGTGATGTTGTAACATGTTAATGTTGTCATGGTGTAACACGTTAATATCGTCATGTTGTAACATGTTAATGTCGTGATGTTGTAACATGTTAATGTCGTGATGTTGTAACATGTTAATGTCGTCATGTTGTAACATGTTAATGTCGTCATGTTGTAACATGTTAATATCGTCATGTTGTAACATGTTAATATCGTCATGTTGTAACATGTTAATGTCGTCATGTTGTAACATGTTAATGTCGTCATGTTGTAACATGTTAATGTTGTCATGGTGTAACATGTTAATATCGTCATGTTGTAACATGTTAATGTCGTGATGTTGTAACATGTTAATGTCGTGATGTTGTAACATGTTAATGTCGTCATGTTGTAACATGTTAATGTCGTCATGTTGTAACATGTTAATGTCGTCATGTTGTAACATGTTAATGTCATCATGGTGTAACATGTTAATGTCGTCATGTTGTAACATGTTAATATCGTCATGTTGTAACATGTTAATATCGTCATGTTGTAACATATTAATGTCATCATGTTGTAACATGTTAATGTCGTCATGGTGTAACATGTTAATGTCGTCATGTTGTAACATGTTAATGTCGTCATGGTGTAACATGTTAATGTCGTCATGTTGTAACATGTTAATGTCGTCATGTTGTAACATGTTAATGTCGTCATGTTGTAACATGTTAATGTCGTCATGTTGTAACATGTTAATGTCGTCATGTTGTAACATGTTAATGTCATCATGGTGTAACATGTTAATGTCGTCATGGTGTAACATGTTAATGTCGTCATGTTGTAACATGTTAATGTCGTCATGTTATGGTTATAATTAGTCCAAGGCCCCGCCCAGGTATCACAGCAAACAAAATTCATAATTACTCGACCTGCCGTGACAGTGGAATCATCATAATTGAAACTCGTTTCATCTAAAACAAAGAAATGCAGCTGCAGTCCGCATCATAGTAGCTACAGGACACGCCAAAAGACATAAAGAATAACAGCACCAAAAGTGAACGCAGCTGAAATGTCCTTCGTCCTACGATATCTTCATTCATCTTAAACAATCGGAATATCGAAACACGATCCGGATGAAGAATACCTCTCAGTGTGCACAGAGAACTAAACTCAGTAGCTCCAGCAAGAAGCTGGACTTGGAACATGAGGAAACTGCAACAAGGAACACTTTTCAGACTCAGCCTCAATGGTTCCTGTCGCCTATTCGACATATTGACCGGGAGTCCACATCGTCAATTTGCAACATGTTAACATGAAATAACTCATGTGTGTAGGCCACCATTACCAAGCTTTGCACGCTATCATTATATGCTCATTCCAAGTCCTTCTTCATACTCATGTGTGTAGGCCACCATTACCAAGCTTTGCACGCTATCATTATATGCTCATTCCAAGTCCTTCTTCATACTCATGTGTGTAGGCCACCATTACCAAGCTTTGCACGCTATCATTATATGCTCATTCCAAGTCCTTCTTCATAATTCCCTTCAGAACATATAGATCAACATTAACACATTAGTTTCCGTCGCTACAAAGTTTTTTAAAAATTAAATTAAAAAGTTAACCCAAAGATTTGCCAAAGAGTGCCTCAGTTTAGAATCCAGTGGATGACATCTAAAGGACACAGACATACGACTAATATGTAATCTATACTGGGAGCAAACAGCAATAATGAATTATAACAAAGAGAACTCTACACCCATTGTTATAAAAAGAGGAGTAAGACAGGGATGCATCCTATCACCAAGCTTGTTCAATCTATACACTGAGCAAATCTTTAAAAACATCATAGAGATGCCAGGCCTAAACATTAATGGAAAGATAATCAATAACCTAAGATATGCTGATGATACTGTACTCATCATCATCATGTGCCATACCGGTTGCAATAGGTGATCATGTCCCTCCACAATCTTCTATCTACAGTGCATCGTATCAGTTCTGTTGTTGACTGTTTTCCATGCAGTTACACCAAACTATCCAGTATTTCTCTCTTTGTCGTCCGCGATCTCTTTTTCCGTTTATTTTGCCAGTTGTAACCAAGTATTCCAACTTTCCTCTTTTCATGATGTGCCCGAAAAATGTTGATTGCTTCTTTCTGATGTTTTTTAAGAGCTCCCTTTTTGTGTTGGCCTCTTTGAGAACTTCCTCATTGGTCTTTTTAGCTGTCCAGGGAACTTTCAACATTCTTCTGAGAAATCCCATCTCTGTGGCTTCTAATCATCTTTTCATTTGTTTGTCTACTGTCCACGATTCGCTTCCATAGGTCAGAATTGGTTCTATATAGCACCGATAAACTCTCTTTCTCATTTCTATTGACATAGATTTGATACTGTACTACTAGCAGATCTACAACAATTACTTAAAGAAATAAACATGGCAAGCAAAAAAAATATGGATTAGATCTGATTATCAAAAAAAAATAAAACTATGATCATAAACAAAGAAAATACTCAAAATCTACAAGTGGATATCAAAGCTGAAGGAATAGACCTGGAGACAGTTCAGAACTACAACTACCTTGGACATACTGTAACCAGTGATGGAAAATGTACAACTGAAATAAACAAAAGAATAGGAATGGTAAAAAATAATTTTAATGCCGTGAAAAATATATTAACATTAAAAAAAATAACACCAGGGCTAAAATTAAGAATAGAAAAATAGTACATCTTCTCAATATTCCTATATGGTGCAGAAACATGGACATTAGACAAGAAAACAGAACAGAACATTGGAGCCTTTGAAATATGGATTTATAGAAGAATAGGTAGAATTGGATGTGAAAAAAAATGATGAAGTCTTAAAACAACTAAAGATGGAAAGAGAACTACTAAACACAATTAGAACAAGACAAATGCGATTTTAGGGCATGTTAAAAGACACAGAAGCCCAGTAAAAGTAATCTGGGAAGGGAAAATACAAGGTAAAAGAGGCAGAGGCAGACGAAGACTGACATGGACGAGTAACATCAAAAGTTGGACAAGTCATCCTATGACAACCTGTACCATCAAAGCAAGAGACAGAGTGGAATGACGCTCCATGGTAGCCAACATTCAATGCGGAGACGGACACTCAATGATGATGGTAATTCCCAATTCCCATCGTCTCGTGATCCTGACCTCTCTTGTCTCCGAGAACTCTCGAGTTGTATCGAGTGTGACGTAGACACAGTCTGTCAGAGCTGTGGCTTCTAATGAAAACGTACGTAGTCTAGAACCTGCCCGCTCAATATGCTGTTGTCTTTACGTAGTCTAGAACCTGCCCGCTCAATATGCTGCTGTCTTTACGTAGTCTAGAACCTGCCCGCTCAATATGCTGCTGTCTTTACGTAGTCTAGAACCTGCCCGCTCAATATGCTGCTGTCTTTACGTAGTCTAGAACCTGCCCGCTCAATATGCTGCTGTCTTTACGTAGTCTAGAACCTGCCCGCTCAATATGCTGCTGTCTTTACGTAGTCTAGAACCTGCCCGCTCAATATGCTGCTGTCTTTACGTAGTCTAGAACCTGCCCGCTCAATATGCTGCTGTCTTTACGTAGTCTAGAACCTGCCCGCTCAATATGCTGCTGTCTTTACGCAGTCTAGAACCTGCCCGTTCAATATACTGCTGTCTTTACGTAGTCTAGAATCTGCCCGCTCAATATACTGCTGTCTTTACGTAGTCTAGAACCTGCCCGCTCAATATACTGCTGTCTTTACGTAGTCTAGAACCTGCCCGCTCAATATGCTGCTGTCTTTACGTAGTCTAGAACCTGCCCACTCAATATACTGCTGTCTTTACGTAGTCTAGAACCTGCCCACTCAATATACTGCTGCTGTCTTTACGTAGTCTAGAACCTGCCCGCTCAATATGCTGCTGCTGTCTTTACGTAGTCTATAACCTGCCCACTCAATATGCTGCTGTCTTTACGTAGTCTAGAACCTGCCCACTCAATATACTGCTGTCTTTACGTAGTCTAGAACCTGCCCGCTCAATATACTGCTGTCTTTACGTAGTCTAGAACCTGCCCGCTCAATATGCTGCTGTCTTTACGTAGTCTAGAACCTGCCCGCTCAATATGCTGCTGTCTTTACGTAGTATAGAACCTGCCCGCTCAATATACTGCTGTCTTTACGTAGTATAGAACCTGCCCGCTCAATATGCTGCTGTCTTTACGTAGTATAGAACCTTCCCGCTCAATATGCTGCTGTCTTTACGTAGTATAGAACCTGCCCGCTCAATATGCTGCTGTCTTTACGTAGTCTAGAACCTGCCCGCTCAATATACTGCTGTCTTTACGTAGTCTAGAACCTGCCCGCTCAATATGCTGCTGTCTTTACGTAGTCTAGAACCTGCCCGCTCAATATGCTGCTGTCTTTACGTAGTCTAGAACCTGCCCGCTCAATATGCTGCTGTCTTTACGTAGTCTAGAACCTGCCCGCTCAATATGCTGCTGTCGTTACGTAGTCTAGAACCTGCCCGCTCAATATGCTGCTGTCTTTACGTAGTCTAGAACCTGCCCGCTCAATATACTGCTGTCTTTACGTAGTCTAGAACCTGCCCGCTCAATATGCTGCTGTCTTTACGTAGTCTAGAACCTGCCCGCTCAATATGCTGCTGTCTTTACGTAGTCTAGAACCTGCCCACTCAAAATACTGCTGTCTTTACGTAGTCTAGAACCTGCCCACTCAATATACTGCTGCTGTCTTTACGTAGTCTAGAACCTGCCCGCTCAATATGCTGCTGATGTCTTTACGTAGTCTATAACCTGCCCACTCAATATGCTGCTGTCTACGTAGTCTAGAACCTGCCCACTCAATATACTGCTGTCTTTACGTAGTCTAGAACCTGCCCGCTCAATATACTGCTGTCTTTACGTAGTCTAGAACCTGCCCGCTCAATATGCTGCTGTCTTTACGTAGTCTAGAACCTGCCCGCTCAATATGCTGCTGTCTTTACGTAGTATAGAACCTGCCCGCTCAATATGCTGCTGTCTTTACGTAGTATTAGAACCTGCCCGCTCAATATACTGCTGTCTTTACGTAGTATAGAACCTGCCCGCTCAATATGCTGCTGTCTTTACGTATTATAGAACCTTCCCGCTCAATATGCTGCTGCCTTTACGTAGTATAGAACCTGCCCGCTCAATATGCTGCTGTCTTTACGAAGTCTAGAACCTGCCCGCTCAATATGCTGCTGTCTTTACGTAGTCTAGAACCTGCCCGCTCAATATACTGCTGTCATTACGTAGTCTAGAACCTGCCCGCTCAATATACTGCTGTCTTTACGTAGTCTAGAACCTGCCCGCTCAATATACTGATGTCTTTACGTAGTCTAGAACCTGCCCGCTCAATATACTGCTGTCTTTACGTAGTCTAGAACCTGCCCGCTCAATATACTGCTGTCTTTTCGTAGTCTAGAACCTGCCCGCTCAATATACTGCTGTCTTTACGTAGTCTAGAACCTGCCCGCTCAATATACTGCTGTCTTTACGTAGTCTAGAACCTGCCCGCTCAATATACTGCTGTCTTTACGTAGTCTAGAACCTGCCCGCTCAATATACTGCTGCTGTCCTTACGTTGTCTAGAACCTGCCCGCTCAATATGCTGCTGCTGTCTTTATTTCTAACCGTCATCATCATGTGCCATACCTGTCGGAGTAAGAATTCGTTTCCTTCCACAATTTTCTATCCACAGTACATCGTGTCAGTTCTGTTGTTGACTGTTTTGCATACCATGACACCAAGTCATCTAGTATCTTCTTTCTTTGTCATCCGCGATCTCTCTTTCTCTGTTTTTGCCAGCTGTAACCAAGTGCTTGAACTTATCTCTTCTCACGATGTGCCGGAAAAATGTTGATTGTTTCTTTCTGATGTTTTTATGATCTCCCTCTTGTATCTGTCCAGGGAACTTTCAACATTCTTCTTAGAAATCTCTTAGCTGTGGCCTCTAATCATCTTTTAATTTGTTTGTCTACTGTCCATGATTCGCTTCGATAAATCAGAATTGGCTCTATTTTCACTCTTTAATGTATAATGACGTCATAAAAGACAGACGGACAGACATCAAGAAGGCAGACAAAGATACAGACGGACAGAGAGCAAGAAGGCAGACAAACATACAGACGGACAGAGAGCAAGAAGGCAGACAAACATACAGACGGACAGAGAGCAAGAAGGCAGACAAACATACAGACGGAGAGAGAGCAAGAAGGCAGACAAACATACAGACGGAGAGAGAGCAAGAAGGCAGACAAACATACAGACGGACTGACATCAAGAAGGCAGACAAATATACAGACGGAGAGAGAGCAAGAAGGCAGACAAACATACAGACGGACTGACATCAAGAAGGCAGACAAACATACAGACGGATAGAGAGCAAGAAGGCAGACAAATATACAGACGAAGAGAGAGCAAGAAGGCAGACAAACATACAGACGGACTGACATCAAGAAGGCAGACAAACATACAGACGGACAGAGAGAGAGAGCAAGAAGGCAGACAAACTTACAGACGGAGAGAGAGAGCAAGAAGGCAGACAAACATACAGACGGAGAGAGAGAGCAAGAAGGCAGACAAACATACAGACGGACAGAGAGCAAGAAGGCAGACAAACATACAGACGGACTGACATCAAGAAGGCAGACAAACATACAGACGGACAGAGAGCAAGAAGGCAGACAAACATACAGACGGACAGAGAGCAAGAAGACAGACAAACATACAGACGGAGAGAGAGAGCAAGAAGGCAGACAAACATACAGACGGAGAGAGAGCAAGAAGGCAGACAAACATACAGACGGAGAGAGAGCAAGAAGGCAGACAAAGATACAGACGGACAGACTAACTAGCAGAGAGAAATAGTAAGACTCTTACTTAAACAACGATATGAATTGAAGCTATGACGAGGGCTGATGAAGTCAGTCACTCATGGCTGATGGCTGGTGTCAGAATCACAGAAAAAACTATTCATGACCTACTTCGCTTCACTGCGGTGTCTCCTAGACAACGAATGAACTGATCTGTCACATCGAGGAGGGATCGCGAGTGAAGGCAACACGGTACACACACATGTCGTGCTGAAGATGGATGTGCCGGGGCGAAAAAGTAAATATAGCAGCTTATTTAATCACAGCACGTCGCATTTACAGGAGCCGTGATAGCTCAGTGGTTAGTGAACTGGACTACAAGGGACAAGTGGTCGGGTTCGATTCTGATCGACGGCATTCGGGTTCACCCAACCTTAAACGGATACCGGGTTTTGTCTGGGTAAGTCAAGCGGCACGGGCTGTAGTAGCTATAAACAAATAAATATTTTCTGTTAGTGTGTCATAGATAGTTGAACCAGACAAGACGTCACATACAAGATCACATGTGTGGGCTGAGTTCAGGCGCCTACCTGGAATCAGCCTAACAGAGATGATATTTGTGGAAATGTAATTGTACACCCTGTGAGTCTGATTACATTACACAAGTGTAAAATGTGTAGGGAGTTGAGGGATTACATGGTACAAAAAAATCCCCCACTCCCCTTCTAAAGCAACAGCACATTCAACCTAAAGGTCAAGGTAAAGGTCACAGTAAAGGTCCAGTACGAGACTTGAATCGGCGTCTTAGCACGTGAGTTTTCACCCATATGTGCTCGGCCGCCTATTCAGAAGTGTTCGGAGACTTCTGGATAGTGTCGCTTCAAGCATTGAAACTCACGATGCGAGGCGGAATTCCTCATCTTCCCTGGTACCCATTTCTGCCAGCGGCTCGGTTGACCGCGAGGATATTGTTTTTTCCAACTACGAGTACAATTCCAATGAGAATCGAACACGGATTGTCCGAACATCGATAGCAGAGTCAGGTATTCAACCTAAAGACATGACGAAGATGTTACTCACAGAACTTCTCCTAAATTAAGAAACTCCTTCCAGGAATACGATGGAGTGACCTCGAGAAAGAAGTTGGATTCTATTTGCTTCCAATTAAATTCGTTAAAATTTCCATTCACGTTTGCTGACGCTGGCGGAGCGATCAAAAATGGACCGAGACTTCGTTAACACAAGCACGTAGTGGTCTGGTAAACAAATCTAGAGAGAAGGCATCGACGAGTAAGGCAAATTATGTTCCAAGAAAGCTATATTCTAGCCAACAACGGATGAGTGGAGCAGCATGATGGATGTATGGAGCAGCATGATGGATGTATGGAGCAGCATGATGGATGTATGGAGCAGCATGATGCATGAGTGGAGCAGCATGATGGATGTATGGAGCAGCATGATGCATGAGTGGAGCAGCATGATGGATGTATGGAGCAGCATGATGCATGAGTGGAGCTGCATGATGGATGTATGGAGCAGCATGATGGGTGTATGGAGCAGCATGATGGATGTATGGAGCAGCATGATGGATGTATGGAGCAGCATGATGCATGAGTGGAGCTGCATGATGGATGTATGGAGCAGCATGATGGATGTATGGAGCAGCATGATGGATGTATGGAGCAGCATGATGGATGAGTGGAGCAGCATGATGGATGAGTGGAGCAGCATGATGGATGAGTGGAGCAGCATGATGGATGTATGGAGCAGCATGATGGATGTATGGAGCAGCATGATGCATGAGTGGAGCAGCATGATGGGTGTATGGAGCAGCATGATGTGTGTATGGAGCAGCATGATGGATGAGTGAAGCAGCATGATGGATGAGTGGAGCAGTAAGAAGGATGTATGGAGAAGAATGATGGATGAGTGGAGCAGCATGATGGATGAGTGGAGCAGCATGATGGATGAGTGGAGCAGCATGATGGATGTATGGAGCAGCATGATGCATGAGTGGAGCAGCATGATGGATGTATGGAGCAGCATGATGGATGAGTGGAACAGCAAGAAGGATGTATGGAGCAGCATGATGGATGTATGGAGCAGCATGATGGATGTATGGAGCAGCATGATGGATGTATGGAGCAGCATGATGGATGAGTGGAGCAGAATGATGGATGTATGGAGCAGCATGATGGATGTATGGAGCAGCATGATGGATGTATGGAGCAGCATGATGGATGTATGGAGCAGCATGATGGATGTATGGAGCAGCATGATGGATGTATGGAGCAGCATGATGGATGTATGGAGCAGCATGATGGATGTATGGAGCAGCATGATGGATGTATGGAGCAGCATGATGGATGAGTGGAGCAGCATGATGCATGAGTGGAACAGCAAGAATTATGTATGGAGCAGCATGATGGATGAGTGGAACAGCAAGAAGGATGTATGGAGCAGCACGATGGATGAGTGGAGCAGCACGATGGATGAGTGGAGCAGCACGATGGATGAGTGGAGCAGCACGATGGATGAGTGGAGCAGCATGATGGATGTGTGGAGCAGCATGATGGATGTATGGAGCAGCATGATGCATGAGTGGAGCAGCATGATGGATGTATGGATCAGCATGATGGATGTATGGAGCAGCATGATGGATGTATGGAGCAGCACGATGGATGAGTGGAGCAGCACGATGAATGAGTGGAGCAGCACGATGGATGTATGGAGCAGCATGATGGATGAGTGGAGCAGCACGATGGATGAGTGGAGAAGCACGATGGATGAGTGGAGCAGCACGATGGATGAGTGGAGCAGCACGATGGATGAGTGGAGCAGCACGATGGATGAGTGCAGCAGCACGATGGATGAGTGGAGCAGCACGATGGATGAGTGGAGCAGCACGATGGAAGAGTGGAGCAGCATGATGGATGTATGGAGCAGCATGATGGATGAGTGGAGCAGCACGATGGATGAGTGGAGCAGCACGATGGATGAGTGGTGCAGCACGATGGATGTATGGAGCAGCATGATGGATGTATGGAGCAGCATTATGGATGTATGGAGCAGCATGATGGATGTATGGAGCAGCACGATGGATGAGTGGAGCAGCACGATGTATGAGTGGAGCAGCATGATGGATGTATGGAGCAGCATGATGGATGTATGTAGCAGCACGATGGATGTATGGAGCAGCACGATGGATGTATGGAGCAGCACGATGGATGAGTGGAGCAGCACGATGGATGAGAGGAGCAGCATGATGGATGTATGGAGCAGCATGATGGATGTATGGAGCAGCATGATGGATGTATGGAGCAGCATGATGGATGTATGGGGCAGCATGGTGGATGAGTGGAGCAGCATGATGGATGAGTGGAGCAGCATGATGGATGAGTAGAGCAGCGTGATGGATGAGTGGAACAGCAAGAAGGATGTATGGAGCAGCATGATGGATGAGTGGTACAGCAAGAGGGATGTATGGAGCAGCATGATGGATGAGTGGAACAGCAAGAAGGAAGTATGGAGCAGCATGATGGATGAGTGGTACAGCAAGAGGGATGTATGGAGCAGCATGATGGATGAGTGGAACAGCAAGAAGGATGTATGGAGCAGCATGATGGATGAGTGGAACAGCAAGAAGGATGTATGGAGCAGCATGATGGATGAGTGGAACAGCAAGAAGGATGTATGGAGCAGCATGATGGATGAGTGGTACAGCAAGAGGGATGTATGGAGCAGCATGATGGATGAGTGGTACAGGAAGAAGGATGTATGGAGCAGCATGATGGATGAGTGGAACAGCAAGAAGGATGTATGGAGCAGCATGATGGATGAGTGGAACAGCAAGAAGGATGTATGGAGCATCCATATGGTGGATGTGTCGAACAGCATGCTGGATGAATGGAACAGCATCGGATGAGTAGAACAGCAAGTTGGATGCGTGGAGCAGCCAAACGGATGTGTGGAGCAGTATGATGGATGAGTGGATTATCACTCAGAATATGTGGAGCAGATGTATGGAGCAGCATGATGGATGAGTGGAACAGCAAGAAGGATGTATGGAGCATCCATATGGTGGATGTGTCGAACAGCATGCTGGATGAATGGAACAGCATCGGATGAGTAGAACAGCAAGTTGGATGCGTGGAGCAGCCAAACGGATGTGTGGAGCAGTATGATGGATGAGTGGATTATCACTCAGAATATGTGGAGCATAAAAGACACAATTTTGTGACTTGAACACAAAGTAATCACCATTGTGAGACCAAGAAGGACCGAAAGTGATAGGTTGACTGGGCACTCACTGTGGTTCTGACATGAGAAGTAATATGGCAGACAAGTCTCATTGTCTGATAAACAATTAATAATAACAAGACATTTACGCTGGTGTCTGCTAAATAATTATAAGAGAGATAAGACATTTACACTTGTGTCTGCTAAATAAGTATAAGAGAGATAAGACATTTACACTTGTGTCTGCTAAATAAGTATAAGAGAGATAAGACATTTACACTTGTGTTTCCTAACAATTATAAGAGAGATAAGACATTTACACTTGTGTCTGCTAAATAAGTATAAGAGAGATAAGACATTTACACTTGTGTTTCCTAACAATTATAAGAGAGATAAGACATTTACACTTGTGTCTGCTAAATAATTATAAGAGAGATAAGACATTTACACTTGTGTCTGCTAAATAATTATAAGAGAGGTAAAATATTTATGGAACCGTTTTTTTTCCAAATCTGAATCAATGATTACAAGACAGACAAGACATCAATACGACAGAAATGACATTAATAAGACAGACAAGACATTAATAAGACAGACAAGACATCAATACAACAGAAAAGACATTAATAAGACAGACAAGACATTAATAAGACAGACAAGACATTAATAAGACAGACAAGACATGAATACGACAGACAAGACATTAATAAGACAGACAAGACATTAATAAGACAGACAAGACATCAATACAACAGAAAAGACATTAATAAGACAGACAAGACATTAATAAGACAGACAAGACATTAATAAGACAGACAAGACATTAATAAGACAGACAAGACATTAATAAGACAGACAAGACATTAATAAACAGACAAGACATCAATACGACAGAAATGACATTAATAAGACAGACAAGACATTAATAAGACAGACAAGACATTAATAAGACAGACAAGACATTAATAAGACAGACAAGACATTAATAAGACAGACAAGACATCAATACAACAGAAAAGACATTAATAAGACAGACAAAACATTAATAAGACAGACAAGACATCAATACAACAGAAAAGACATTAATAAGACAGACAAGACATTAATAAGACAGACAAGACATTAATAAGACAAACAAGACATTAATAAGACAGACAAGACATCAATACAACAGAAAAGACATTAATAAGACAGACAAAACATTAATAAGACAGACAAGACATCAATACAACAGAAATGACATTAATAAGACAGACAAGACATTAATAAGACAGACAAGACATCAATACAAAAGAAAAGACATTAATAAGACAGACAAGACATTAATAAGACAGACAAGACATCAATACAACATAAATGACATTAATAAGACAGACAAGACATTAATAAGACAGACAAGATATCAATACAACAGAAATGACATTAATAAGACAGACAAGACATCAATACAACAGAAAAGACATCAATAAGACAGACAAGACATTAATAAGACAGACAAGACATTAATAAGACAGACAAGACATCAATACAACAGAAATGACATTAATAAGACAGACAAGACATCAATACAACAGAAAAGACATCAATAAGACAGACAAGACATTAATAAGACAGACAAGACATTAATAAGACAGACAAGACATTAATAAGACAGACAAGACACTTACGTAGCCGTTCTTATCCGCGATATTATTGGTCAGTTTGAGTTTCGGAAAACCAATAGCCTTCTGCATCCACTGTTCCCCGTGGAGGGTGAGTCGGGGTGGATGTACATCCTTCGTGGCATCTCTGGGTCTGCCTTGCCTGCAACAGACCACTTTCCGTTGTGGAACTTGTACCTAAATAACACATCAACAAATAACAATGATGTTCCTTCATCAACATTGCGGTGATGTTGCATCTTGTCTAGCTGCTGAATACCATTTGATATGTTCCTTGCAGTTATACTCGCGGCCCCGCATAGTCATTCATATTTGTTTTATATATAGGCTCTGGTATATATATTTTTATATTTGATATAAGTGCTTATCTACTGTTATATACTATCTGCCTGTCTGTTTGTCTGCATGCCTCAATGTATGTATGTATGTATGTATGTATGTATGTATGTATGTATGTATGTATGTATGTATGTACGTATGTATGTAAGTATGTATGTATGTATGTATGTATGTATGTATGTAATTATGTATGTATGTATGTATGTATGTATGTATGTATGTATGTAAGTATGTATGTATGTATGTATGTATGTATGTATGTATGTATGTATGTATGTATGTAAGTATGTATGTATGTATGTATGTATGTACGTATGTATGTATGTATGTATATATGTAAGTAAGTAAGTATGTATGTATGTATGTATGTATGTATGTATGTATGTAAGTATGTATGTATGTATGTATGTACGTATGTACGTATGTATGTATGTATATATGTAAGTAAGTATGTATGTATGTATGTATGTATGTATGTATGTATGTACGTTTGTATGTATGTCTATTGCCCCTTAAAGCCGTAGACGGCACATAAGTAAACAAAAACTCTATCCTCTTGTGTCCGACAATCTTCCAACTGTCAGACCTAACGCCAGACCTGTATAGTGTCTCGCCACACGGCTCTGTTCTCCACGAGCTGTTCAGCCTCGGCGAGGGTGCTGATGCCTGCTGTTGTTGCCTCTCGTTGTAATGATCTTGCTAGTGTTTCTCTATGTCGACCTCTACCTCCTTCACTTATTGTTTTTTCCCCAATCATCTTTCATTGTCGATCGTCTTACTTCTAATTTACATGTTTGCTACACCTGATGAAGGCCTTTACCGAAACGTTGTAGAATACTAAGAATTCTATGGACGGCTAAAAAAAAGTAATAAAAACGTCCTGAAAGAGGCCAAAGAAAATAGGGAGCTAATTTCCAATATTAGGAAGAAACAATCATCGTTTCCTGGCCATGTAATGAGAAGGGAACAGCTGAAATATATTGTAACAACTGGGAAAATTGAGGGACGAAGAGATAGAGGGAAGCAAAGACAAAAGATACCAGACAGCTTAAAAGAATGGCTTGGCAGAAGGTCAACAACAGAAATGATAAATAACTGTCGAGATCGAAAGTTGTTGAGAGACATGATCATCTACGCCAGCAGGCCCGGTACTTGATGATGATGATGATGATAACACTGCGATACTGTAACACTGCGATACTGTAACACTGCGATACTGTAACACTGTGATACTGTAACACTGTGATAAAGTACAGTCACAAATGTTTGCCGCTATAAAAGTGTACGCCTCACTCAGCTGTTTAACCATGCAACTTTAGTTGATTGACATATTTGTCCAACACACTTGTTTATCCAGTTCTACACTCCAAGCGAGTTGAGGAAACTCTAGTTGACATGTTGAAACTTGTGTGGCTGAACATGGAATGTTGCAGCCCGGAATCTCTCAGATTTGCCGTCCTTTGATACTTTAATTACGAGCATCTGAATGTCATACACATATAATAGGTGCAGCAAAACAATTGTACATGTGTGTGTGTGTGCGCGCGCGCATGTGTGTGTGTGTGTGTAACACAAACTGAAACCACTCCCATCACAAATCAATGTTCAGAATCAGAGGAATGCACATATGTCAGCATCCATTATTGACAATGCACAACTTTTATCAGATTAGAATTAAAATTCCACTTTTAGGTAAAAACAAACAGCCGTATTCAGCAAAGGTGAAGTAAACAATTGTGTGATAGTTCTTTCAGTGTGATAGTTCTTTCAGTGTGATAGTTCTTTTAGTGTGATAGTTCTTTCAGTGTGATAGTTCTTTCAATGTGATAGTTCTTTCAATGTGATAGTTCTTTCAATGTGATAGTTCTTTCAGTGTGATAGTTCTTTCAGTGTGATAGTTCTTTCAATGTGATAGTTCTTTCAATGTGATAGTTCTTTCAGTGTGATAGTTCTTTCAGTGTGATAGTTTTTTCAATGTGATAGTTCTTTCAATGTGATAGTTCTTTCAGTGTGATAGTTCTTTCAGTGTGATAGTTCATTTAGTGTGATAGTTTGTTTAGTGTGATAATTCTTTCAGTGTGATAGTTTATTTAATGTGATACTTCTTTCAGTGCGATAGTTTTTAGTGTGATAATTATTTTAATGTGATAGTATTTTAGTGTGACAGTTCATTTAGTGTGATAGTTATTTTAATGTGATAGTTATTTCATTGTGATAGTTCATTTAGTGTGGTAGTTATTTTAGTGTGATAGTTCATTTAGTGTGGTAGTTATTTTAGTGTGATAGTTATTTTAGTGTGATAGTTATTTTAGTATGATAGTTCATTTAGTGAGGTAGTTATTTTAGTGTGATAGCTATTTTAGTGTGATAGTTATTTCATTGTGATAGTTCATTTAGTGTGATAGTTATTTTAGTGTGATAGTTATTTTAGTATGATAGTTCATTTAGTGTGATAGTTATTTTAGTGTGATAGTTATTTTAGTGTGATAGTTCATTTAGTGTGATAGTTATTTTAGTGTGATAGTTATTTTAGTGTGATAGTTCATTTAGTGTGATAGTTATTTTAGTGTGATAGTTATATAGGTGTGATAGTTATTTTAGTGTGATAGTTATTTAGGTGTGATAATTATTTTAATGTGATAGTATTTTAGTGTGACAGTTCATTTAGTGTGATAGTTATTTTAATATGATAGTTATTTCATTGTGATAGTTCATTTAGTGTGGTAGTTATTTTAGTGTGATAGTTCATTTAGTGTGGTAGTTATTTTAGTGTGATAGTTATTTTAGTGTGATAGTTCATTTAGTGTGATAGTTATTTTAGTGTGATAGTTATTTTAGTGTTATAGTTCATTTAGTGTGATAGTTATTTTAGTGTGATAGTTATTTTAGTGTGATAATTCATTTAGTGTGATAGTTATTTTAGTGTGATAGTTATTTTAGTGTGATAGTTATTTTAGTGTGATAGTTATTTTAGTGTGATAGTTCATTTAGTGTGATAGTTATTTTAGTGTGATAATTCATTTAGTATTTTAGTGTGATAATTCATTTAGTGTGATAGTTATTTCAGTGTGATAGTTATTTCAGTGTGATAGTTATTTTAGTGTGATAGTTATTTTAGTGTGATAGTTCATTCAGTTTATCAAGTTTGTTTATCCAGTTCTACACTCCAAGCGAGTTGAGGAACTTGATAATATAAACAAACTTGATAATATAAACAAAATTCAGATTCAGTGTGATAGTTATTTTAGTGTGATAGTTCACACTGAAAGAAGTGACATTCGAGCCATGGACTAAGCAATGTTTAGTTTGAACACAACGATATCTGTTATTGCAGCGAGTTGGCAGATTTTTGAAAATGTATTCAAGGGTTTGAACATAAATGTTTGTTCACAGTTCGTTAACCTTCGCTGTAGATACAGTCTTTAATTTGATGGCTTAGTGTGTGACCTTGGTAGCTAAGGACCTAACTTGTGCAAACGGATGGCATTGGCAAGGATCATTTTGAATCTATGAAGTGGGCTCATTTTGTGATTAACTCAAAAGCATATGTGCTTTTTAACCAAAGACTTTTTTTTTGGGGGGGGGGGTGACTCAAGGAAGATATCCCCGATGGAAGAATAAATTGTACTATTAGTCCCATAAATGATTCGCTTCCAGAGGTTTATGATGTAAACAAAGCAGTTTTGTCATTGCAAGTGAATAATGTCCACACCTATAATTCGTCAGGATTGTGTAGCAGCAGCAGCTTTATAGCGAACACAGAAAACATCACAGGATTGTGCTGTTCTGAAACAGCTATGCCATGCTACCCTAGAATTGCCTTTAATGGGATTACTGTGACCACAAACCACTCTCCATGTGTGTGCCACATATCTACACCCCAGAAAGAAATACTGAATATAACAACATCATGTGCCGTCTGTGATATTAATGACCACAAACCAGAAGTCTCCTGTATGATTGATACAACTGTTGCACCAAGCACTTCATCAGCAGAGCCAGATCTATGGAATGTTAATCTGACATTGTTCTTGAATGATGTCCAAGTTAATGAGACATCAGAATCGTATGGCAGCAGCTACAAGAAGGAAGCAGAGAACATCAAGTTCTGCTGCTATAAAGGAGACTTCCTTTGCTATCACAGAATTGCCTTAAATGGGATCACTGTAGTTGAAAACTTCTCCTCTTGTGTAAACTACACATTCACACCCAAGAGTGAATCAGTGAAGGTCACAAAATCATATCCTCTCTGTGGTTTTACTAACTACAGGTCAGGTGGCTTCTGTTGGATTGGAAATGATAACTTACCACCACTGTGTGTCTATATGTTTGGAATTGGAGTCATCAACGATGGCCTAACATCATCAAGTGCTACGACGATCATCATTTTCGGGAGGACGCGAACTCCCATGGTATATGGTGGATAGGCGGCAGGAACCATTGAAGGCTATGTCTGAAAAGTGTTCCTTCTTGCAGTTTCCTCATATTCCAAGTCCGGCATGTTGCAGGAGCTACTGAGTTAAGTGCTCTGTGCACACCGTGAGCTGTGTGTCTCATCCGTTTTGATCCTGCTTCGATATCCCGCTTGTTTACGATAAATGATGATATCGTATGACAGGGAACAGTTGGCTGTGTTCATTTTCTGCGCGGTTTCGCCTTATGTCTTTTGGCGTGTGCTGAGACTGCTACGATGGGGACTACAGTTACCTTTCTTTGTATGGGAGATGTATTAGTAATTCGGGTGATTCCACTGGCAGCTGAGCAATTATGGATTTTAATTCGTTTGCAGTGATACCGAGGCCTTCCATAACCAATAACGAATAACCAATAATGATTTTAGCGTGATAATTCATTTAGTGTGATAGTTATTTCAGTGTGATAGTTATTTTAGTGTGATAATTCATTTAGTGTGATAGTTATTTCAGTGTGATAGTTATTTTAGTGTGATAGTTATTTTAGTGTGATAGTTATTTTAGTGTGATAGTTATTTTAGTGTGATAGTTATTTTAGTGTGATAGTTATTTTAGTGTGATAGTTCATTTAGTGTGTTAGTTATTTTAGTGTGATAGTTCTTTTAGTGTGATAGTTATTTTAGTGTGATAGTTATTTTAGTGTGATAGTTCATTTAGTGTGTTAGTTATTTTAGTGTGATAGTTCATTTAGTGTGTTAGTTATTTTAGTGTGATAGTTCATTTAGTGTGTTAGTTATTTTAGTGTGATAGTTCATTTAGTGTGTTAGTTATTTTAGTGTGATAGTTCATTTAGTGTGTTAGTTATTTTAGTGTGATAGTTCATTTAGTGTGATAGTTATTTTAGTGTGATAGTTATTTTAGTGTGATAGTTAATTTAGTGTGTTAGTTATTTTAGTGTGATAGTTATTTTAGTGTGATAGTTCATTTAGTGTGTTAGTTATTTTAGTGTGATAGTTCATTTAGTGTGTTAGTTATTTTAGTGTGATAGTTCATTTAGTGTGTTAGTTATTTTAGTGTGATAGTTCATTTAGTGTGTTAGTTATTTTAGTGTGATAGTTCATTTAGTGTGTTAGTTATTTTAGTGTGATAGTTCATTTAGTGTGTTAGTTATTTTAGTGTGATAGTTCATTTAGTGTGTTAGTTATTTTAGTGTGATAGTTCATTTAGTGTGTTAGTTATTTTAGTGTGATAGTTCATTTAGTGTGATAGTTATTTTAGTGTGATAGTTATTTTAGTGTGATAGTTCATTTAGTGTGTTAGTTATTTTAGTGTGATAGTTATTTTAGTGTGATAGTTCATTTAGTGTGTTAGTTATTTTAGTGTGATAGTTCATTTAGTGTGTTAGTTATTTTAGTGTGATAGTTCATTTAGTGTGTTAGTTATTTTAGTGTGATAGTTCATTTAGTGTGTTAGTTATTTTAGTGTGATAGTTCATTTAGTGTGTTAGTTATTTTAGTGTGATAGTTCATTTAGTGTGTTAGTTATTTTAGTGTGATAGTTCATTTAGTGTGATAGTTATTTTAGTGTGAAAGTTATTTTAGTGTGATAGTTCATTTAGTGTGTTAGTTATTTTAGTGTGATAGTTCATTTAGTGTGTTAGTTATTTTAGTGTGATAGTTCATTTAGTGTGTTAGTTATTTTAGTGTGATAGTTCATTTAGTGTGTTAGTTATTTTAGTGTGATAGTTCATTTAGTGTGTTAGTTATTTTAGTGTGATAGTTCATTTAGTGTGTTAGTTATTTTAGTGTGATAGTTCATTTAGTGTGTTAGTTATTTTAGTGTGATAGTTCATTTAGTGTGATAGTTATTTTAGTGTGATAGTTATTTTAGTGTGATAGTTCATTCAGTGTGATAGTTATTTTAGTGTGATAGTTATTTTAGTGTGATAGTTCTTTCATTGTGATGTTTCATTTAGTGTGATAGTTCTTTTAGTGTGATAGTTATTTTAGTGTGATAGTTATTTTAGTGGGATAGCTATTTTAGTGTGATAGTTCATTTAGTGTGATAGTTGTTTCAGTGTGATAGTTATTTTAGTGTGATAGTTATTTTAGTGTGATAGTTATTTTAGTGTGATACTTATTTTAGTGTGATAGTTATTTTAGTGTGATAGTTATTTTAGTGTGATACTTATTTTAGTATTACAGTCATTTTAGTGCGATAGTTATTTTAGTGTGATAGTTATTTTAGTGTGATAGTTCCTTTAGTGTGATAGTTCATTCAGTGTGATAGTTATTTTAGTGTGATAGTTATTTTAGTGTGATAGTTCTTTCATTGTGAAAGTTCATTTAGTGTGATAGTTCATTTAGTTTGATAGTTTATTTATTGTGACAGTTGATTTAGTGTGATAGTTCTTTAGTGTGATAGTTATTTCAGTGTGATAGTTCATTTAGTGTGATAGTTCATTCAGTGTGATAGTTCATTTAGTGTGATAGTTGATTCAGTGTGATAGTTCATTTAGTGTGATAGTTCATTCAGTGTGATAGTTCATTTAGTGTGATAGTTCATTTAGTGTTATAGTTCATTCAGTGTGATAGTTCATTCAGTGTGATAGTTCATTCAGTGTGATAGTTCAATAAGTGTGATAGTTCATTTAGTGTGATAGTTTTTTTTAGTGTGATAGTTATTTTAGTGTGATAGTTATTTTAGTGTGATAGTTTTTTTAGTGTGATAGTTATTTTAGTGTGATATTTATTTTAGTGTGATAGTTCATTTAGTGTGATAGTTATTTTAGTGTGATAGTTCATTTAGTGTGATAGTTATTTCAGTGTGATAGTTCATTTAGTGTGATAGTTCATTCAGTGTGATAGTTCATTCAGTGTGATAGTTCATTTAGTGTGATAGTTCATTCAGTGTGATAGTTCATTCAGTGTGATAGTTCTTTCAGTGTGATAGTTCATTCATTGTGATATTTCATTTAGTGTGATAGTTCATTCAGTGTGATAGTTCTTTCAGTGTGATAGTTCATTTAGTGTGATAGTTCATTTAGTGTGATAGTTCATGTAGTGTGATAGTTTTTTTAGTGTGATAGTTATTTTAGTGTGATAGTTCATTTAATGTGATAGTTATTTTAGTGTGATAGTTCATTTAATGTGATAGTTATTTTAGTGTGATAGTTCATTTAATGTGATAGTTATTTTAGTGTGATAGTTTATTTAATGTGATAGTTATTTTAGCGTGATAGTTATTTTAGTGTGATAGTTATTTTAGCGTGATAGTTCGTTCAGTGTGCTTGTTCATTTAGTGTAATAGTAGTAATTATAATATGATAGTTGGGAACAGATAAATAATTGCAATGCTGCGGTAAAGCTGGAAGCAAGGAGCCAATGGTGGGGTGTACTAAACACTCCAAGGTATGGTGACAGCTTTACAAATAAAGAACACAACACAATACTGACGTTTCGGCCCGTGGCCTTCTTCAGAATACAGGGACAACGACAACAAGCGGTGAAGCACAATTACTACATGTTAGATGATCAAGTGGAGGGCGAGGAAAGTAGGATGCAGAAATAAGAAAAGAGAGAAATGAGTATTACATGATGAGAGGTATGATAATATAATAGTTGTAATGTTTGTGTCATAGTTATACTGATAGTGTGATAGTTATAATGTTAGCATGATTGTTGCTACTATAATTGGAAAGCTAATATTGTCGTGGGATAGTTAAACTGTCATGTAATAGTTATTATTGTGTTACTTATATTTCATCTCCTGTTGTTGTCTGTTGTAGGTGTGGTATAGTGAGCAACATTTTGGTGGGGTGGGGGGGGGGTGCCTGTAGCATCAGCAACTTTCTCTCGCCGTTGTTGTTGCAACAAATTGTGTAGTTGGACAAATAGAGAAGGGTAGGAGAAGGTGGCAGATATGATGTGATGATAAAAGTGCTTGTAAAATTGTATAAGATAATAGGATGTGAAGATAAAAGTGCTTGTAAAATTGTATAAGATAATAGGATGTGATGATAAAAGTGCTTGTAAAATTGTATAAGATAATAGGATGTGATGATAAAAGTGCTTGTAAAATTGTATAAGATAATAGGATGTGAAGATAAAAGTGCTTGTAAAATTGTATAAGATAATAGGATGTGATGATAAAAGTGCTTGTAAAATTGTATAAGATAATAGGATGTGAAGATAAAAGTGCTTGTAAAATTGTATAAGATAATAGGATGTGATGATAAAAGTGCTTGTAAAATTGTATAAGATAATAGGATGTGAAGATAAAAGTGTTTGTAAAATTGTATAAGATAATAGGATGTGATGATAAAAGTGCTTGTAAAATTGTATAAGATAATAGGATGTGATGATAAAAGTGCTTGTAAAATTGTATAAGATAATAGGATGTGATGATAAAAGTGCTTGTAAAATTGTATAAGATAATGGGATGTGATGATAAAAGTGCTTGTAAAATTGTATAAGATAATGGGATGTGATGATAAAAGTGCTTGTAAAATTGTATAAGATAATGGGATGTGATGATAAAAGTGCTTGTAAAATTGTATAAGATAATGGGATGTGATGATAAAAGTGCTTGTAAAATTGTATAAGATAATAGGATGTGATGATAAAAGTGCTTGTAAAATTGTATAAGATAATGGGATGTGATGATAAAAGTGCTTGTAAAATTGTATAAGATAATGGGATGTGATGATAAAAGTACCTGCAGTCATTGGCTAGAACGATGTCCAACAGGAGAATATATTTTGCCTTCTTGTCCATGCCGGTGACCTTGACTTTGAAGCATGGGAACATTCGTCTGTGGATAAGAAGAACCATTTTTTATCCAGGAGATAAGATATAAATGCTACTGGTCTATGAGGACAGCTTCTCTGAAATTTATTACCGTGACAGTTTCTCTGAACTTCTTTACCGTGACAGTTTCTCTGAAGTTGGCCACCATGACAGCTTCTCTGAACTTCGTTACCATGAGAGCTTCTCTGAACTTCTTTACCATGACAGCTTCTCTGAACCTGGCTACCATGACAACTTCTCTGAACTTCGTTACTATGACAACTTCTCTGAACTTCGTTACCACGACAGCTTCTCTGAACTTCTTTACCATGACAGCTTCTCTGAACTTCGTTACCATGACAGCGTCTCTGAACCTGGCTACCATGACAACTTCTCTGAACTTCTTTACCGTGACAGTTTCTCTGAAGTTGGCCACCATGACAGCTTCTCTGAACTTCGTTACCATGAGAGCTTCTCTGAACTTCGTTACCATGACAGCTTCTCTGAACTTCGTTACCATGACAGCTTCTCTGAACTTCGTTACCATGAGAGCTTCTCTAAACTTCTTTACCACGACAGCTTCTCTGAACTTCGTTACCATGAGAGCTTCTCTGAACTTCTTTACCATGACAACTTCTCTGAACTTCGTTACCATGAGAGCTTCTCTGAACTTCTTTACCACGACAGCTTCTCTAAACTTCGTTAACATGACAGCTTCTCTGAACTTCGTTACCATGACAGCTTCTCTGAACTTCGTTACCATGACAGCTTCTCTGAACTTCGTTACCATGACAGCTTCTCTGAACTTCGTTACCATGACAGCTTCTCTGAACTTCGTTACCATGACAGCTTCTCTGAACTTCGTTACCATGACAGCTTCTCTGAACTTCGTTACAATGACAGCTTCTCTGTACTTCGTTACGAGAGCTTCTCTGAACTTCGTTACCATGACAGCTTCTCTGAACTTCGTTACCATGAGAGCTTCTCTGAACTTCGTTACCATGAGAGCTTCTCTGAACTTGGCCACCATGACAACTTCTCTGACCTTGGCCATCATGACAACTTCTCTGAACTTGGCCACCATGACAACTTCTCTGAACTTGGCCACCATGACAACTTCTCTGAACTTGGCCACCATGACAACTTCTCTAAACTTGGCCAACATGACAACTTCTCTGACCTTGGCCACCATGACAACTTCTCTGACCTTGGCCACCATGACAACCTCTCTAAACTTGGCCACCATGACAACTTCTCTAAACTTGGCCAACATGACAACTTCTCTGACCTTGGCCACCATGACAACTTCTCTGACCTTGGCCACCATGACAACTTCTCTGAACTTGGCCACCATGACAACTTCTCTAAACTTGGCCACCATGACAACTTCTCTGAACTTGGCCACCATGACAACTTCTCTGAACTTGGCCACCATAACAACTTCTCTGAACTTGGCCACCATAACAACTTCTCTGACCTTGGCCACCATGACAACTTCTCTTAACTTGGCCACCATGACAACTTCTCTGAACTTGGCCACCATAACAACTTCTCTGACCTTGGCCACCATAACAACTTCTCTGACCTTGGCCACCATGACAACATCTCTGACCTTGGCCACAATGACAACTTCTCTGACCTTGGCCACCATAACAAGTTCTTTGAAGTTTGTTATCTCTGCTCTAAATGATGTCCAAAGTCTGCGGTAGTCGATCCCAGCTCCTGTGTGATGTCCTGCCCTCACTTACTTCTTGATGTCCCTCTCTCCTTAAGGTACCATGCTCTCTAGTATATTCCTCTCTCCATATGGTACAACGCCCTCTATTATGTACCTCTCTCCTTAAGGTACCATGCCCTCTATTATGTTCCTCTCTCCTTAAGGTACCATGCTCTCTATTATGTACCTCTCTCCTTAAGGTACCATGCTCTCTATTATGTACCTCTCTCCTTAAGGTACCATGCCCTCTATTATGTTCTTCTCTCCTTAAGGTACCATGCTCTCTATTATGTTCCTCTCTCCATAAGGTACCATGCCCTCTATTATGTACCTCTCTCCATAAGGTACCATGCCCTCTATTATGTACCTCTCTCCATAAGGTACCATGCCCTCTATTATGTCCCTCTCTCCTTAAGGTACCATGCCCTCTATTATGTCCCTCTCTCCATATGGTACCATGCCCTCTATTATGTTCCTCTCTCCATATGGTACAACGCCCTCTATTATGTTCCTCTCTCCTTAAGGTACCATGCCCTCTATTATGTACCTCTCTCCTTAAGGTACCATGCTCTCTATTATGTTCCTTTCTCCATAAGGTACCATGCCATCTATTATGTACCTCTCTCCTTAAGGTACCATGCTCTCTATTATGTACCTCTCTCCTTAAGGTACCATGCTCTCTATTATGTTCCTCTCTCCATAAGGTACCATGCCCTCTATTATGTTCCTTTCTCCATAAGGTACCATGCCATCTATTATGTACCTCTCTCCATAAGGTACCATGCTCTATATTATGTTCCTCTCTCCATATGGTACAATGCTTTCTATTATGTTCCTCTCTCCATTTGGTACCATGCCCTCTATTATGTTCCTCTCTCCATATGGTACAATGCTCTCTATTATGTTCCTCTCTCCATATGGTACCATGCCCTCTATTATGTTCCTCTCTCCATATGGTACCATGCCCTCTATTATGTTCCTCTCTCCATATGGTACCATGCCCTCTATTATGTTCCTCTCTCCATATGGTACCATGCCCTCTATTATGTTCCTCTCTCCATATGGTACCACGCCCTCTATTATGTTCCTCTCTCCTTAAGGTACCATGCTCTCTATTATGTTCCTCTCTCCTTAAGGTACCATGCCCTCTATTATGTTCCTCTCTCCTTAAGGTACCATGCTCTCTATTATGTTCCTCTCTCCTTAAGGTACCATGCCCTCTATTATGTACCTCTCTCCTTAAGGTACCATGCCCTCTATTATGTACCTCTCTCCTTAAGGTACCATGCCCTCTATTATGTACCTCTCTCCTTAAGGTACCATGCCCTCTATTATGTTCCTCTCTCCTTAAGGTACCATGCCCTCTATTATGTACCTCTCTCCTTAAGGTACCATGCCCTCTATTATGTTCCTCTCTCCTTAAGGTACCATGCCCTCTATTATGTACCTCTCTCCATAAGGTACCATGCCCTCTATTATGTACCTCTCTCCTTAAGGTACCATGCTCTCTATTATGTTCCTCTCTCCTTAAGGTACCATGCCCTTTATTATGTCCCTCTCTCCTTAAGGTACCATGCCCTCTATTATGTCCCTCTCTCCTTAAGGTACCATGCCCTCTATTATGTTCCTCTCTCCTTAAGGTACCATGCCCTCTATTATGTTCCTCTCTCCTTAAGGTACCATGCTCTCTATTATGTCCCTCTCTCCTTAAGGTACCATGCCCTCTATTATGTTCCTTTCTCCATAAGGTACCATGCCATCTATTATGTACCTCTCTCCATAAGGTACCATGCTCTATATTATGTTCCTCTCTCCATATGGTACAATGCTTTCTATTATGTTCCTCTCTCCATTTGGTACCATGCCCTCTATTATGTTCCTCTCTCCATATGGTACAATGCTCTCTATTATGTTCCTCTCTCCATATGGTACCATGCCCTCTATTATGTTCCTCTCTCCATATGGTACCATGCCCTCTATTATGTTCCTCTCTCCATATGGTACCATGCCCTCTATTATGTTCCTCTCTCCATATGGTACCATGCCCTCTATTATGTTCCTCTCTCCATATGGTACCACGCCCTCTATTATGTTCCTCTCTCCTTAAGGTACCATGCTCTCTATTATGTTCCTCTCTCCTTAAGGTACCATGCCCTCTATTATGTTCCTCTCTCCTTAAGGTACCATGCTCTCTATTATGTTCCTCTCTCCTTAAGGTACCATGCCCTCTATTATGTACCTCTCTCCTTAAGGTACCATGCCCTCTATTATGTACCTCTCTCCTTAAGGTACCATGCCCTCTATTATGTACCTCTCTCCTTAAGGTACCATGCCCTCTATTATGTTCCTCTCTCCTTAAGGTACCATGCCCTCTATTATGTACCTCTCTCCTTAAGGTACCATGCCCTCTATTATGTTCCTCTCTCCTTAAGGTACCATGCCCTCTATTATGTACCTCTCTCCATAAGGTACCATGCCCTCTATTATGTACCTCTCTCCTTAAGGTACCATGCTCTCTATTATGTTCCTCTCTCCTTAAGGTACCATGCCCTTTATTATGTCCCTCTCTCCTTAAGGTACCATGCCCTCTATTATGTCCCTCTCTCCTTAAGGTACCATGCCCTCTATTATGTTCCTCTCTCCTTAAGGTACCATGCCCTCTATTATGTTCCTCTCTCCTTAAGGTACCATGCTCTCTATTATGTCCCTCTCTCCTTAAGGTACCATGCCCTTTATTATGTTCCTCTCTCCTTAAGGTACCATGCTCTCTATTATGTTCCTCTCTCCTTAAGGTACCATGCTCTCTATTATGTTCCTCTCTCCTTAAGGTACCACGCTCTTTATTATGTTCCTCTCTCCTTAAGGTACCACGCTCTTTATTATGTTCCTCTCTCCTTAAGGTACCATGCTATCTATTATGTTCCTCTCTCCACATGGTACCATGCCCTCTATTATGTTCCTCTCTCCACATGGTACCATGCCCTCTATTATGTTCCTCTCTCCACATGGTACCATGCCCTCTATTATGTTCCTCTCTCCACATGGTACCATGCCCTCTATTATGTTCCTCTCTCCTTAAGGTACCATGCTATCTATTATGTTCCTCTCTCCACATGGTACCATGCCCTCTATTATGTTCCTCTCTCCACATGGCACCAAGCCCTCTAATATGTTCTTTTCTTTCCCATCAATATGTTTTATTTGACCCACATTACTTTCCATATTTTAATGTCATGTTTAAGCATCACGTTGTCTTGACCATTCACTCCTTACACCGCAGACACGATTGCTATTTTCTTGTGTGCCTCGTACATTCCAAGCTTTTGATTGATTTTTCAGTCTCTCTATCGATTGTTTCACGCCCATATGTTGCTATGGAAGAAACGACATACTCCGTGACATCTACGTTGTGCTGGTAATCAATTCCTTACCATATGTTGTGTAAGTTCATATGTTTTATTCGTGGATGTATGAAATCTTCCTTTGATCTCCTTTTCAGTGTTCCCGTCGTTTGTTTTCAATGAACCGAGATATTGAAGACTTTTCATGCTTTCAAAGCTTTGGAGGACATCACAGAGTCTAGTTGATGGATTATAGCGTCGGTTAATCTAGTTGGATTAGATGGCGCTAGATTGTGATTTAGGTCATCAATTTATCGCTTTTTTTTCATCCAATAAATGTTGTATAGCTTCTCTATAATTCATCAAATGTTGATAGCTTCTCTATAATTCATCAAATGTTGATAGCTTCTCTATAATTCATCAAATGTTGATAGCTTCTCTATAATTTATCAAATGTTGTATATTTTCTCTATAATTCATCAAATGTTGTATAGCTTCTCTATAATTCATCAAATGTTGTATAGTTTCTCTATAATTCATCAAATTTTGTATAGCTTCTCTATAATTCATCAAGTGTTGATAGCTTCTCTATAATTCATCAAATGTTGTATAGCTTCTCTATAATTCATCAAATGTTGTATAGTTTCTCTATAATTCATCAAATGGTGTATAGCTTCTCTATAATTCATCAAATGTTGTATAACTTCTCTATAATTCATCAAATGTTGTATATCTTTTCTATAATTTTTTATCAAATGTTGTATATCTTCTCTATAATTCATCAAATGTTGTATATCTTCTCTATAATTCATCAAATGTTGTATATCTTCTATATAATTCATCAAATGTTGTATATCTTCTCTGTAATTCATCAAATGTTGTATATCTTCTCTATAATTCATCAAATGTTGTATATCTTCTGTGTAATTCAACAAATGTTGTATAGCTTCTCTACAATTCATCAAATGTTGTATATCTTCTTTGTAATTCAACAAATGTTGTATATCTTCTGTGTAATTCAACAAATGTTGTATAGCTTCTCTACAATTCAACGAATGTTGTATAGTTTCTCTATAATTCAACAAATGTTGTATAGCTTCTCTACAATTCAACAAATGTTGTATAGCTTCTCTACAAATCAACAAATGTTGTATATCTTCTGTGTAATTCAACAAATGTTGTATAGCTTCTCTACAATTCAACAAATGTTGTATAGCTTCTCTACAATTCAACAAATGTTGTATATCTTCTCTACAATTCAACAAATGTTGTATATCTTCTCTACTATTCAACAAATGTTGTATAGCTTCTATATAATTCAACAAATGTTGTATAGCCCCTATGTAAGCCCACAAAACGTGCGTAGCTGTTCATGCCAACTTGTGAACTAAAACGAAATCAAGAACGGGGACAGCATTCAAATGTCTGTCATTGACTGACGCCATCACCTTTCCAACTAAATGTCCTCACAGTTCAGAGAGCCCAGTTGCTGGGGTCAGCCGTGATATGGTAAACAGATGAGAAGTCGATGAGCTTCCATTGATTGCCCGTACTCTCTTGCCTGCTAGGGATTATAGAGATGCACTGGGAGACAATGGCAGGAGAGACAATAGGATGTGACACGTTTATCTCCCCTTTCGGCTACTCTGGATCGCTTCCGGTAATTTGCGGTGAAGCGAAGAATGATATGAAGGCTTATCTGTAAACGGGAGTGATTGGAGTAATAGGGGAGCAGTTTCTGGGAGGAATGCCTCAAGGGAGGGGATCGTTGTGGGTAGGAATGGTTATAAAGAAACTTGGAAATGATAAAATGGCGGAGCTTGGTCACGTGATCGCGAGTTGAAGAAGTAATGATCGTGGTACAAGCAGGACCAAGGTCAGAGACGAGGAAACGGTGAGGGCCGTGTGGAAGATCACAAACATGGAAGGGACTTGGCATAACCTAGACAAATGTATGGGCGAATGTGAGTAGTTGAATACAACAACTTCAGGACTTCCGGGCAATATGGCAGATAGGCGATATGAATCGTTGAGGCTCTGTTTGAAAAGAGTTCCTTGTTGCAGTTTCCTTATATTCCAAGTCCAGCTTGCTGCTGCAGCTACTGAGTTTAGAGCTCTGTGCACACCGTGAGCTGTTTATTTCATCCGGATTGTCTTTTGATATTCGGATTGCTTACGATGAATGATGATCGTATCGTATGATGAAGAACAGTTCGGATGCATTCATTTTTGATGCGGGTATGCCTTATGTCTTTTGACGTGTGCTGTAGCTGCCATGATAGGGACTGCAGTTGCCTTTCTTTGTTTGGATCCTTCAATGAAAAGAGTTTTAATTCGGATAATTCCACTGGCACGGGCGGTTGAGCAATTATATATTTTAATTCGTTTGTAGTGATACCGGGGCCTTCGACTAATTACAACAACAACTATACAGCAGCCTGTTTGAATGTCACATGTTCAACCTAAAAGTTCGGCCTCACGTCGTGGCCTCCTCAAGTTTTGGATTCACCGTCCGTCGCCGGATGATGGATATACAGCAGAATTGCGCAAATAAATTCGACATGCAGGAAGGTATTACACAATCCAACGTTAGCCAATGGAAATAGAAAAAGTTATTCATTGTAACGTGGATCCAGGCTTGACATCAGGATGTGAATCATGGATAATTCAACTGCAGACAAGAAAATCATTGGAGGCCACAGAAATGTTGTTGAATTTTGAGAATACCATCGCTAGCTTAAAGAGTAATGAGGATTTTCTAAAAGAGTATTGATGATGTTCAAAAAGAGTAATTATGATGTTCAAAAAGAGTAATTATGATGTTCAAAAAGAGTAATTATGATGTTCAAAAAGAGTAATTATGATGTTCAAAAAGAGTAATTATGATGTTCAAAAAGAGTAATTATGATGTTCAAAAAGAGTAATTATGATGTTCAAAAAGAGTAATTATGATGTTCTAAAAGAGTAATGAGGATGTCCTAAAGAAGTTAAGAGGGTGTCCTAAAGGAGGTCAAAGCAAAAAGGGAGCTAATTTACAACACCAGAAGAAGACTTGCAGGACTATCTTGCCGCTGTGTGTAGGGGAGATATGCTCACCTAGTAGTCGATGATGACGATGATGATATCTAATAGAAGAAGAAACCAAACAAATAAATGGTGACTAAAACAAGAAAGTCTGAACAGTAAGAGAACAGAAGTAATGGTCACATCGAAGAAACAATCATTACTAACATGCAGCATAAAAATAAACAGGACACATCTGAATCAAGTACAACGCCTCAAATACTTGGGCGCAATAACAACAGATGGAAGATGCATCACAGAAATAAAAAGCAGAATAGCTCAGGCCAAAATAGCATTTCAGAAAATGAAAAATATCTTATACAACAAATCTATGTCAAAAGAAGTGAGAAAGAGAATTTAAGGATGGTATAGAGAACCAATTCTGACTTATGGAAGCGAATCATGGACAGTAGACAAACAAATGAAAGAACGATTAGATGCCAAAGAGATGGGATTTCTCAGTAGAATATTGAATGTTCCCTGGACAGCTAAAAAATACCAACTAAGACATTCTTAAGTAGCCCAACACAAAAAGGGAGCACATAAAAGACATCAGAAAAAAAACATTTTTCGGGGACATCATGAGAAGAGGAAAGTTGGAATATCTGGTTACAACTGGCAAAATACAGGGAAAGAGAAATCACGGGCGACAAATAGAGAAAATCCTAGATAGCTTGGTGTCATGGTATTGAAAACAGTTAACAGCAGAACTGATACGATGCACTGTAGATAGAACATTGTGGAAGGACATGATCGCTTAAGGTAATCGGTATGGCACACGATGCTTAAAATAAAGAAATCAAACAAAATGACGAGCAAGCGACCTACGCCACTACACATTTTGCTACAGCTGAAACAACCACTATCAATCAACACGAACGACGCAACATTTCATTCACACGAACTCGGCACTTTGTTCCTCTAACGTCCAGTTACTAAGTGAAACCCTCTCCATGGCCTCGACAAACTCTAAACACTGTAAGCAAATACCGAGAAAATAATCAATTCTTTGTATAGATTTAGACAATTTTCTACACTTCTAGCCTTCATTATCATAAAGAGCAGCTGAGAAGAGGTAGCCGGTAGCCTGTGACAAGGTCGCGCTGCTCGCAGCAATTATAGGACACTCTTTCCGGCTGGAATGACGCGGGCTGCCATGTATTTGATTCAGCAACAGAGCTACATTAGACTTGTGATGAGCTCCAATTATTACAATATCCGCCATTATACCCCAGGAATGTAAAAATGAGCCAGATTTATGTGAGAGCTTAACAAGTACCAGATAAGCTTATTGATTTCCTGTGATTATAATTGATCACAACCCCACAGGAAAAAAATGTTGGAGC
>JAVIAB010000008.1:71516348-71543848 GCA_032433765.1 Megaustenia siamemsis
ATCCTTTTTCCAATATTCCTCTTCTTGTCGTAACACATGATCCTCACATTTTACCCAGTAGTCTTTATTTATATTTGATAGAGCCTGATTTGTAAGTGTCTCAACATCGCATAATTTGAAAGTTTTATTTGTATATGCTACGTGTCCTTTAACTTTTGCCCAAACTAGTTCTATAGGATTTAAGTGTGCATGATATGGAGGTAGTCTCAAACATCTATGGCCATGTTCTTGAATTAACTTGTCTATTTTAAATATCTTTGTACGTTGTGTCTGTTTTACAAGGCTAAGCAATTCGGGTTTCAAGTAGCTGTCGTTAACTTGTATGTGCTCTTTTATGAGCCACGTTTTGATTGCATCTTTTGTACTTGATGATGTTGGGATTCTATCTTCTACGTTAACTACGTTATGGTATGAAGCATTGTCCATTATCAGACAAGAAGGTCGATCTAATATTGGAAGGATACTTTTCTCGATCCAGTCTTTAAATATGTGCCCATTCATTTTGGAGTGGTAGTCTCTATTGTCTATGGATTTTGAAATGAAAACGAGATGAGCATTCTGCAACAACCCATTATGTCTGCTACCTGCATGTGCAACTATCAAACGTTGCCCTTTACTGCTTGGTACTGATCTTTTAATACTTCCATCTGCTAACTGCCATTCCTTTTCATTTGTATGATGAGCGTTGATCCAAGTTTCATCTAAATAAACAATATCATAATCATTTTCGCGCATTTCCTTCACTTCACGTAAATACTTGCTTCTAAGAGCTACTAGATGTGGCTTCTCACAAATAATGTTTTTTCCACCAGCATACTTTCTAAAGGTGAAGCCTGCACTTCTTAATATTTTCCATAATGAAGTTTTTGATATTTCAATGTCGTTGTTAATTTTCAGCCAAAGCTTCAACTTTCTAAGTGTCACTTCTTCGTTTATATCAAACATTCGACAGATTTCTCTTTTTACTAGGTCCTTATCAAAACTGTCTAACGTTTCTTTCCTTCCTTGCTTTCTTGCATTTGTTGGCAATAAATATCCGCTTCCTTTAACTATTCGATCAAATGAACGTTTACACAAACCTAAAATATGCATTGTTCTCTTCTCAGGGTTTGATAAAGAACAATAAAGATGTCCCTTTTTACGCTCTCTGCAGAAGTATTGATAAATCTTTATAGCAATGTTATGCTCAGTAAAATATTTTGCCTTTATATTCATTCTCACATAGACTTGCAGAAGATAATATGGATAGTGCCGCCTCCTTTCTGTAAATATTGAGATTTGCCTCTGAATTATGACTCGAACTCGAGTCTACGGCCGTGATTTTGACGTCACATAATTTCCGGTTTCGGCTAAAATGTCATTTTGTGCTAAACGGGAAATTTCATATGTAACATTTCTTTATAAAAATTTATAGTGGAAACATAACTATTTTAGGACGGTGCGCATTCAGCCGTGAAGGTCATGCCTATATGTTAAAGAATCAGCTGTGAGATGTAAGCATCTACATAATCCCGCCGGTGTTTATAATATCGATTAACTTTTTTTTAATATAGGTTAAATAAGGCATCTTTGAAACTGGATCACATTTCTTTGATAAAAAAATATTTTTATAGCGACATTAGTATTCTAAACCTAACTTCAAAAGATCAATGCAAATGAACATTAAGTTTTTGAAAAAAATAAATTAATGTCTAGGCAAACGAATCTGAACGGACTATAGCATAGTTGAAATAATTAACAATATAAGGGGAGACTACTAGCAGAGTTGAGATAATAAACAATATAAGGGGAGACTACTAGCAGAGTTGAGATAATGACAATATAAGGGGAGACTACTAGCATAGTTGAAATAATGAACAATATAAGGGGAGACTACTAGCAGAGTTGAGATAATAAACAATATAAGGGGAGACTACTAGCATAGTTGAAATAATGACAATATAAGGGGAGACTATTAACATAGTTGAAATGATGAACAATATAAGGGGAGACTACTAGCAGAGTTGAGATAATAAACAATATAAGGGGAGACTACTAGCAGAGTTGAGATAATGACAATATAAGGGGAGACTACTAGCACAGTTGAGATAATGACAATATAAGGGGAGACTACTAGCAGAGATGAGATAATGACAATCTAAGGGGAAACTACTAGCATAGTTGAAATAAAGAAGAACTGTAGAATGTGAGACTATAGCTTATAGCAGCGGTCGTCAAACTGTGCTCCGCGGAGCCTAGGTGCTCCGCGAGCCCATCCTAGGGGCTCCGCGGATCGGACATCATTTTCATCATCAACGAGTGCCATGCCCGTCGTAGGTGATATTTCTCAACAAACAATTTATCAACTTCGCCGTTTTTGTACCACAATAATGTCTAATTATTTCTCTCTATGGCCCAAGATTTATTTTCCGCTCTTTTCAATGACAGTTAGCAACAATGTTTTATTCAAATTTATTCGGTGTAAAGTCGCGTGTGTGTGTGTGTGTGTGTTGTGGCCAAGTGGTTGACTTTCCTTTGTTCTTGAAAGGGTGCCGCAAACATCAATCAAAGAAAATTGGCGCCGGATAGGCTCACTCGTTCGGACTTTCTCTGCCCGCCCCCACCTCCCACCCATCCAACTCCGTCCCGCCATACGCTTTGATCGAGAGAAGAGCATTCAAGTCGCACCAGTGAAAATAATATTCAGTTTGGACGTTTGTTTTATCGAAGTCAGTTTGATTAAAACCTTGTCTCGTGTCAGTGCTCTGTTGTCACAATGGATAATTTTGTAAGTAGGACTATAAAACGTACCATCTCTGACGATTCATGCAGTTCAAAAGACGCAGAATTGAAACGGGGGAAAAAGCGTAAGTATGACGATAGTTACTTGGATTTCGGATTTACTAGCACTGTTGTAGAAAATGAGGAGTGCCCAAAATGTGTTATTTGTTTTAAAGTTTTGGCCTGTGCAAGCATGCATCCCAGTAAATTGAAACGACATTTGCAAACAGTCCATAGTAGTTTAGTGAACCGACCACGTGAATTCTTTTCTCAGAAGTTAAAAGAAATGAATCAACAAAAGGCAACTTTCACAAAACATGCGACGATTCCTTCAAGGGCTCTTCTTTCATCTTACAAAGTTGCTTATCTAGTAGCAAAGAACAAGAAACCTCACACCATTGCAAAAGAACTTATCTTACCGGCCGCAGTTGAGATGGTGACTGTTATGATAGGTGAGTCTGCTGCCAAACAACTGCTGAATGTGCCCTTGTCAGATAACACTATTAGTCGTCGAATTCATGAGATGGCTGACGATGTTAATGACCAGCTTATTCAAAAACTACGAGGTGATTTTGCTCTTCAGCTGGATGAAGCCACTGACATACACAGTGATGCATACTTAATTTGCTATGTTCGGTTCATAGATGACAATAGCAAGTTTTGCGAGGAACTACTTTTTTGTAAAATCATAAAATCTGCATGCAAAGCAGCAGATCTGTTTCAAATACTTGATTCTTTTATTGAAGAAAATAGAATTAACTGGGAGAATTGTGTAGGAGTGTGCACAGACGGAGGTCGTTCAATGTCTGGATGCTATACTGGGCTGCAAGCTTTGATCCGCAAAAAGTCTCCTTTCTGTGTTTGGACTCATTGCATTATTCACAGGGAAGCACTGGCTTCAAAAAACACCTGCCCGGCCCTTAATGAGGTTGTTCAGTCCATAATCGAAGTAGTAAATTTTATTAAAATGCGACCACTTAAATGCCGGTGGTTTGAGCAAATGTGCATTGATATGGGAGCCACACATACTTCCTTGCTCTATTATTGTAACTCTCGATGGCTTTCACGTGGAAATGTCGTGAAAAGGGTCTATGAACTGAGAAATGAGCTTCATTGCTATCTTGTTGAAGAAAAGCATTCTAGTTCAGGAAAGTTTGTGGATGACGACTTTGTTTTGAAGTTGGCATATCTTTGTGATATATTTGAAAAACTAAATTCGTTAAACATGTCCCTGCAAGGTACTGAAACGCACATACTACAACTGTCGGAGAAAGTTTCCGCCTTCAGAAGAAAATTATTATTGTGGAAGGAAAAACTGGTCGACAAAGATTTTAGTTACTGTTTTCCAACTCTACATGCACTTTTAGTTGATAATGATTTGAGTTTAAGTGAAGAACTAACAGGTGTGTTTGTAGGTCATTTAACACAGCTCATTGCTTATTTTGACAAGTATTTCTCAGGAGAGGCAGACCAGTATGATTGGATTAAAAACCCGTTTAGTACAGCACTACCCACAACTCTCACTTCGAAAGAACAAGAGCAATTGATTGATATTTCATCAGACGCAACTTTGAAAGCAAGATTAGCTTCCTCATCACTACCATAATTTTGGAGCTTTGTAAAGCTAGAATTTCCAGAAGTAGGCAAGAAGGCCCTCCGTGTATTAATTCCATTTGCGACTACCTACTTATGTGAGACCGGTTTTTTCGGCACTGGCAGCTATAAAAACCAAATACAGATCACATTTGAACGCTGAGAAAGAGATTAGAGTGGGAATTTCCAAACTTGTGCCAAGATTTGAGGACCTGGTGAGGATGAAGCAAGCTCATTCTTCCCATTGACTTTATACAGCAAATAAATATCACAATGTAAGTTGATTCACTTATACTTTTATTACATAAATATAATAACCTGTTAAATATGCCGTTAAAATGTTCTTAAAAGTTTGGGTTTTTTAACATTGTAATTTTTGTTGATATAAGGTGCTGCCGCGGTGATTTGTGGTTAAGAATTAGGGCTCCGTGGGTCGAAAAAGTTTGACGACCGCTGGCTTATAGCATTACAGTTGAGGGAATGAGGAACTATAAAAGTGGTGACTATTTTCAGAGTGTTGCCATGTGTTGGGGAGAGACATCCAAAGCAGACCGTGAATCAAAGTGTCAAGGGAAGAAAGAGGCCGACCTATATATTCTGCCTTTGTCGTCCTGACAGACGGTTGGTAGCAATCCAGTCAGTAGTTTGATAGAAGCAGCTTTCCACAATTTGAGGCAGATACTGTGCAAGCAATTTTTGACGATAGAAACAAGAAAAGAGTTCTAGTGGTTCTTCAATACACTAGTTCATTTGTCCTGCCATTTGAAGTTCATTATCTTTCGAAGCCAACGTACATGAAAGCTGTTTAACCTTTCCTCCTGCCCTGCATAGGTAGTCCAAGTTTCTGATCCACATAGAAGTGTACTAAGTTCACAACTTTGATCAATTAAAGAGTGTAACAAAGGGAAGACATAGACAAATACTAGAAATAACATTGAAGCGAGAGGCAACAACAGTAGGCGTCACCTTCATTTCCGAGATTGCGAAGCACACAGAGAAGAGAGAAAGTAATTAGATACAATGCGGGTACTGTGCAAGGTCTGATATTTAATAGAAAGATGGTCGCACATGAGGGTCCAGAGTTTAGGGTGTAGGGTCTAGAGTGTGTGGCCATTTGTGTCGTGTTGGGCTCGGATTGACAATACATAGATAGGCAGACAAACAGTCAGACAGACAGACAGACAGTCAGTCAGACAGACAGACAGACAGACAGACAGTCAGACAGACAGACAGACAGACAGTCAGACAGACAGACAGTCAGACAGACAGACAGACAGACAGACAGTCAGTCAGTCAGACAGACAGACAGACAGACAGTCAGACAGACAGACAGTCAGACAGACAGACAGTCAGACAGACAGACAGACAGACAGACAGACAGACAGACAGTCAGACAGACAGACAGACAGTCAGTCAGACAGACAGACAGACAGACAGACAGTCAGACAGACAGACAGACAGACAGTCAGTCAGTCAGTCAGACAGACAGATAGACAGACAGACAGACAGACAGACAGACAGTCAGACAGTCAGACAGACAGACAGACAGACAGACAGTCAGACAGACAGACAGACAGTCAGACAGTCAGTCAGACAGACAGACAGACAGACAGACAGACAGTCAGACAGACAGACAGACAGTCAGACAGACAGACAGACAAACAATCAGACAAACAGACAGAGAGACAAACAATCAGACAAACAGTCAGACAAACAATCAGACAAAGAGTCAGACAAACAATCAGACAAACAGTCAGACAAACAATCAGACAGACAGTCAGACAAACAATCAGACAAACAGACAGACAAACAATCAGACAAACAGACAAACAATCAGACAAACAGTCAGACAAACAGACAGATAGACAAACAAACAATCAGACAAACAGTCAGACAAACAATCAGACAGACAGTCAGACAGACAAACAATCAGACAGACAGACAGACAAACAATCAGACAAACAGTCAGACAGACAGACAAACAGTCAGACAGACAAACAATCAGACAAACAGTCAGACAGACAGAAAGACAAACAATCAGACAGACAGTCAGACAGATAGACAGAGAGACAGACAAAATTACCTCTGAAGTCGGAGTAAATCTGCCTGCATGGCGAGGGGCATCCTGTAATGGGATAAAACAGACTTTACACGCAAAATTCAGTCCCACAAAATTGAGTGGGTGGGACTTCGTCAGAGGTCAAAGCTGACGAAAACGAACGAACGAACGAACAGACAAAATCAGAGACGATGGAATGGAGAACTACAAAATAGAACATTTTGTTGGCCTTAATGGGGCATCCTGAAATTTCCGTTACGTAGCAAAGAAAGGGAGCTCTTAAAAAACATCTGAAAGAAGCAATCAACATTTTTCGGGCACATCATGAGAAGAGGAAAGTTGGAATACTTGGTTACAACTGGCAAAATAAAAGGAAAGAGAGTTCGCGGACGACAAAGAGAGAAAATACTGGATAGCATGGTGTCATGACATGGAAAACAGTCAACAACAGAACTGATACGATGCACTGTGGATAGAAGATTGTGGAGATACATGATCGCCTACGCCAACCGGTATGGCACATGATGATGAGCAAAGATTTGATGCTTCCCAACTAACGTCATGACGTTCACTTCCTATCTTGCCCACTGTTTCCTCACTCACGTCATGACGTTCACTTCCTATCCTGCCCTCTGTTTCCCCACTCACGTCATGACGTTCACTTCCTCTCTGTCCCTCTCCTTCAACACTCACGTCATGACGTTCACTTCCTCGCTTACCCTCTGCTTCCCCACTCACGTCATGACGTTCACTTCCTCGCTTACCCTCTGCTTCCCCACCTACGTCATGACGTTCACTTCCTCTCTTTCCCCACTCACGTAATGACGTTCACTTCCTCTCTTGCCCTCTGCTTCCCCACTCACGTCATGACGTTCACTTCCTCTCTGTCCCTCTCCTTCAACACTCACGTCAGGACATTCACTTCCTCGCTTACCCTCTGCTTCCCCACTCACGTCGTGACGTTCACTTCCTCGCTTACCCTATGCTTCCCCACCTACGTCATGACGTTCACTTCCTCTCTTTCCCCACTCACGTAATGACGTTCACTACCTCTCTTGCCCTCTGCTTCCCCACTCCCGTCATGACGTTCACTTCCTCTCTTTCCCCAATCACGTAATGACGTTGACTTCCTCTCTTTCCCTCTGCTTCCCCACTCACGTCATGACGTTCACTTCCTCTCTTGCCCTCTGTTCCCCACTCACGTAATGACGTTCACTTCCTCTCTTTCCCACTGTTTCCACACTAACGTCATGACGTTCACTTCCTCGCTTGTCCTGTTTCCCTTCAGCTTTACGTGCCATCTAATAGAGCCGCAACCCCGAGCCTGAAAAAATCAGACGCGACGAGCTAACAACGACAAAGGGGACACTTAATTAGGGTGTACAACCAGCGAGCTACAGGATACATAACCATGATAACGTTAAACAACCTGTGTCAGTGGAGTTGATTTGGATTCTCTTAAACTGAAAGATTACTCACACAACAACACCGATATGTGACGCACGATGTTGCTACCAGTAATGTGACTGAACAACAAGTGACGCACGATGTTGTTACCTGTAATGTGACAGACCAACAAGTGACGCACGATGTTGCTACCAGTAATGTGACAGACCAACAAGTGACGCACGATTTTGTTACCTGTAATGTGAGTGACAGACCGACTGTAATAGAGTATAGCTAGTGAGAGCATGGGGGCAGGTAACTTAGTTGTTACCCGCTTCTCAATAGATAATAGCAGTAACAAATAGTAGCGACCAGCAGTAATTATGACATGAAGTTGGAGAATGGAAAATTTCCAGCCAGAAATAGGAGTTCACATCGGGGTAGGGTCCTCAGACATAAACAAGGACACCCACCAAGCTAAGGAGGAAATGTCCAGAATTATTGGACGACACAATGAATAGTTTGGGCCCATGGAAATTTCCACTTCGAAACAAGTTTGTGAGTGGGAGGAGATGCAGATTTACACCAACAGCAGGTTGGGGAAATAACAAATAGCATACGTTGACCTCATGACTTTACTGTCCAGTAAACAGCTACCAGATAAGGTCAGAGTCGTGATGTAATATTATTTTAAATAGGTTATAGAAGTCACAAAAATAATATGTTATTGTCAAAGTCCTGGACAGTTGAGACACAAGTCAGTTGTAGAGTTCAAGTCTCGGACACGAGGCTGCAAGTGATCAAGAGGGAGTCACAAATAGTCACTTCTTGACGATTTTGATTGGTTACTGATTTTCAGGTGAAGAGAGTGGTTGAAGTATTTAAACTTCAACACAAAAGAAGTTAGTAATGGGGAGAGACAGAGAGAGAAGTTAGAATGTAAACTAAGTAAGCTTAGTCCGGCTTCGGCCGAACTGCCGAAGGCAGTTAGTTAGAAGTTAAGTAGAACTAGAAGTGTTAGAATAAGAAGCTAAGCAAGTTAGATCACAAGTTTAGTTAGTCAGTTTTCTTGATGTAGCAAAGCCAGTTAGTTAGGAAGTTAGAATCTCCAAATTGTAGTTCAAGTCAGTTTAGAAGTTATTAGTAGAAGTTGATAGAAAGCATTTTGAACTTAAGCTGTGAAAGTGTTGTTGAAAGATTCATAGAATTATGTTGCAATATATTCTTACAAGTTCGTAAGTAAACTAATGAATAAAGTTGTATGAAAGATATGCACTTACGGACATTCAAATAGTCACCGACGATAGTCTCTTGAGTGTCCTGAATTAACGAAGATTAATTTAAGATAAGTGCACGATCATGGGCCAAGATTGATAATAGAGAAATCAATAAACTGACAATGATTTTATAATGAGAGAAAAAGAGTCTGTCATGAATTACCTGTTGTGATCAACTAAAATAAATTTACTGTGTTGTCAAGTTATAATATAATATAATATAACATCAAGATATAAATACAACAAAGAGTCAGTGTGGATCTATAACACCGACAAGTGTCACACGATGTTGTTACCAGTAATGTGAGTGACAGATGGCGCTGGCAGTAGAACTTCAATGTGAAGGCCACACTGGAAGTCACCATTTCTCTGAGAGAAGTCACACACTGGGGTTCCAGATCGAATTCTAGCTTTAGATTAGCGGGAGAGAGCTGACATTTCAACAGAAGATCCAGGAGGAAGAAGCATTTATGAACCACTTGATGTCATTCCTGCGTCCCTTCATCCGGACCACTCCCATATTTATCCTCCCATTTACGACCTTTACCTCCCATTTCTCACATGGCCATTCTTGCTAGGTCGAATGACTAAGACCTTCCAGAAGGTTCGTGTCACTCTTCGTTATGTCACAGCTCGAGGCACAGACGAGTTGTCCTAAAAACGAGAGAGAAATTGCCTGGACGTGTCCCGTTTGAGGGCAGCTCTCTGCACGAGATAACCAGCCGGCGGTACGCTCCTAACAAGAGCTCTTATTTGTTTGCAGTGATCTTCGTGCTGTGCACGTTCTCACTCGCGCATGTACATGCCTGCTGATATTGCCAGTCCTCGCTGAGCGCGGCCACTAGGGACTAACGACATGTCGTGCTATAGGACGCATGCGGACATTGGTAGTTATGTGTAGTCTTGAGTCAGGCTGACTGTGGCAGAAGCTGGTATGAGTACTAAGACACGCGACCATCTTTACGCCTCATTTGAGTGCCGAGTATATCAGCCTCAATCAGAGGGTCTTGGGGTAAGATGGAGAGGCGGGGAGTTGAACGGAGTAGAGGCGTAGCTTCAGACTTACAGTCTGGGGGTGAGGGAAATTAGTATGGGCAGGGAGGCAGTGAGCGAAATCTTTCAGTTACAAGAGAAAGAGAGAAGGAAAGGAGAACGAGAGAAGGAAAGAAGGAAGGAGAACGGAAAAGAGAGAAGAGTAGAGATGTGGAAAGCGATAGAGAAAAGGAGACGAATAATATGAACACGTGGTTTTATAACTTTTTCTACAGTTTTATAAGACAGAATGTGTGTGTGAGAGAGAGAAGGGGGGGGGGGGTGGAGGAGAGGGGAAAAAGGCAGGAAATGTAAGATAGAAAGATAAAATGAGCAGTGACGTTAGTTAGATATGAAAGCCGAATAACAAAGTTGTTAGAACAGAGTTGTTAGAACAAGAACACCTATTTTATTTTACTACCCGCTACTTTATTTCGTTACCTGCTACTTTATTTTACTACCTGCTACTTTATTTCGCTACCTGAAACTTTATTTTACTACCTGCGACTTTATTTCGCTACCTCCTACTTTATTTCGCTGTCTGCTACTTGATTTTACTACCTGCTATTTTTTTTCGCAACCTGCTACTTTATTTTACTATCTGCTATTTTATTTCGCTACCTCCCTACTTTATTACGCTACCTGCTGCTTTATTTTACAACCTGCTACTTTATTTCGCTACCAGCTACTTTATTTCGCTACCTGCTACTTTATTTTACTACCTGCTACTTTATTTCGCTGTTACTTTATTTTACTATCTGCTAATTTTTTTCGCTACTTGCTACTTCATTTTATTACCTGCTACTTTATTTCGCTACCTCCTACTTCATTTCGCTACCTGCTACTTTATTTTACTACCTGCTACTTTATTTCGCTACCTGCTACTTCATTTTATTACCTGCTACTTTATTTCGCTACCTCCTACTTCATTTTATTACCTGCTACTTTATTTCGCTACCTGCTACTTCATTTTATTACCTGCTACTTTATTTCGCTACCTGCTACTTCATTTTATTACCTGCTACTTTATTTCGCTATCTCCTACTTCATTTCGCTACCTGCTACTTTATTTTACTACCTGCTACTTTATTTTACTACCTGCTACTTTATTTCGCTACCTGCTACTTTATTTCGCTAACTGCTACTTTATTTCGCTACCTGCTACTTTATTTTACTGCCTGCTACTTTATTTAGCTATCTCCTACTTTGTTTCGCTACCTGCTACTTTATTTTACTATCTGCTACTTTATTTCGCTACCTGCTACTTTATTTCGCTACCTCCTACTTTATTTCGCTACCTACTACTTTATTTCGCTACCTGCTACTTTATTTCGCTACAATCTACTTTATTTCGATACCTGCTATTTTATTTCGCTACATCCAACTTCATTTCGCTACCTCGTACTGTATTTCGCTACCTCCTACTTTATTTAGCTACCTCCTACTTTATTTCGCTATCTCCTACTTTTTTCGCTACCTGCTACTTTCTTTCACTGTCTCCTACTTTATTTTACTACATGCTACTTTATTTCGCTACCTTCTACTTTATTTCGCTACCTGCTACTTTATTTTACTACCTGCTACTTTATTTCGCTACCTCCTACTTTATTTCGCTACCTGCTACTTTATTTTGCTATCTGCTATTTTATTTCGCTACCTGCTACTTTATTTTACTACCTGCTATTTTATTTCACTACCTACTACTTCATTTTTCTACCTGCTACTTTATATCAATACCTGCTACTTTATTTCGCTACCTGCCATATTATTTCACTACCTGCTATTTTATTTTGCTACCTCCTACTTTATTTCGCTACCTCCTACTTTATTTTACTACCTGCTACGTTATTTCGCTAACTGCTACTTTATTTAGCTACCTGCCACTTTATTTCGTTACCTTTTTTTATTTCGCTACCTGCTACTTTATTTCGCTACCTGTTACTTTATTTCGCTACCTGTTATTTTATTTCGCTACCTCCTGCTTTATTTCGCTACTTCCTACTTTATTTCGCTGCCTGCTACTTTATTTCGCTACCTGCTACTTTGTTTCACTACCTCCTACTTTATTTCGATACCTGCTACTTTATTTCGCTACCTGGTATTTTTTTCGCTACCTGCTACTTTATTTCGCTGCCTGCTACTTTATTTCGCTATCTGCTATTTTTTCCGCTACCTGATACTTCATTTCGCTACCTGCTACTTTATTTCGCTACCTGCTTCTTTATTTCGCTACCTGCTACTTTATTTCGCTACCTGTTACTTTATCAGAAATACTAGATTAATTTAGTTGATTTCAGAATCCAAAAAGCAAAGCAAATTCTCTCAACAAGGACAGTGACAAGACATTTCTCTCAACAAAGACAGCCACAAGACATTTCTCTCAACAAAGTCAGTCACAAGGCATTTCTCTCAACAAAGACAGTGACAAGACATTTCTCTCAACAAAGACAGTGACAAGACATTTCTCTCAACAAAGATAGTGACAAGACACTTCTCTCAACAAAGACAGTGACATGACATTTCTGTCAACAAAGACAGTGACAAGACATTTCTCTCAACAAAGACCGTGACAAGACATTTCTCTCAACAAAGACCGTGACACGATATTTCACTACCTGCTATTTTTTTTCGCAACCTGCTACTTTATTTTACTATCTGCTATTTTATTTCGCTACCTCCCTACTTTATTACGCTACCTGCTGCTTTATTTTACAACCTGCTACTTTATTTCGCTACCAGCTACTTTATTTCGCTACCTGCTACTTTATTTTACTACCTGCTACTTTATTTCGCTGTTACTTTATTTTACTATCTGCTAATTTTTTTCGCTACTTGCTACTTCATTTTATTACCTGCTACTTTATTTCGCTACCTCCTACTTCATTTCGCTACCTGCTACTTTATTTTACTACCTGCTACTTTATTTCGCTACCTGCTACTTCATTTTATTACCTGCTACTTTATTTCGCTACCTCCTACTTCATTTTATTACCTGCTACTTTATTTCGCTACCTGCTACTTCATTTTATTACCTGCTACTTTATTTCGCTACCTGCTACTTCATTTTATTACCTGCTACTTTATTTCGCTATCTCCTACTTCATTTCGCTACCTGCTACTTTATTTTACTACCTGCTACTTTATTTTACTACCTGCTACTTTATTTCGCTACCTGCTACTTTATTTCGCTAACTGCTACTTTATTTCGCTACCTGCTACTTTATTTTACTGCCTGCTACTTTATTTAGCTATCTCCTACTTTGTTTCGCTACCTGCTACTTTATTTTACTATCTGCTACTTTATTTCGCTACCTGCTACTTTATTTCGCTACCTCCTACTTTATTTCGCTACCTACTACTTTATTTCGCTACCTGCTACTTTATTTCGCTACAATCTACTTTATTTCGATACCTGCTATTTTATTTCGCTACATCCAACTTCATTTCGCTACCTCGTACTGTATTTCGCTACCTCCTACTTTATTTAGCTACCTCCTACTTTATTTCGCTATCTCCTACTTTTTTCGCTACCTGCTACTTTCTTTCACTGTCTCCTACTTTATTTTACTACATGCTACTTTATTTCGCTACCTTCTACTTTATTTCGCTACCTGCTACTTTATTTTACTACCTGCTACTTTATTTCGCTACCTCCTACTTTATTTCGCTACCTGCTACTTTATTTTGCTATCTGCTATTTTATTTCGCTACCTGCTACTTTATTTTACTACCTGCTATTTTATTTCACTACCTACTACTTCATTTTTCTACCTGCTACTTTATATCAATACCTGCTACTTTATTTCGCTACCTGCCATATTATTTCACTACCTGCTATTTTATTTTGCTACCTCCTACTTTATTTCGCTACCTCCTACTTTATTTTACTACCTGCTACGTTATTTCGCTAACTGCTACTTTATTTAGCTACCTGCCACTTTATTTCGTTACCTTTTTTTATTTCGCTACCTGCTACTTTATTTCGCTACCTGTTACTTTATTTCGCTACCTGTTATTTTATTTCGCTACCTCCTGCTTTATTTCGCTACTTCCTACTTTATTTCGCTGCCTGCTACTTTATTTCGCTACCTGCTACTTTGTTTCACTACCTCCTACTTTATTTCGATACCTGCTACTTTATTTCGCTACCTGGTATTTTTTTCGCTACCTGCTACTTTATTTCGCTGCCTGCTACTTTATTTCGCTATCTGCTATTTTTTCCGCTACCTGATACTTCATTTCGCTACCTGCTACTTTATTTCGCTACCTGCTTCTTTATTTCGCTACCTGCTACTTTATTTCGCTACCTGTTACTTTATCAGAAATACTAGATTAATTTAGTTGATTTCAGAATCCAAAAAGCAAAGCAAATTCTCTCAACAAGGACAGTGACAAGACATTTCTCTCAACAAAGACAGCCACAAGACATTTCTCTCAACAAAGTCAGTCACAAGGCATTTCTCTCAACAAAGACAGTGACAAGACATTTCTCTCAACAAAGACAGTGACAAGACATTTCTCTCAACAAAGATAGTGACAAGACACTTCTCTCAACAAAGACAGTGACATGACATTTCTGTCAACAAAGACAGTGACAAGACATTTCTCTCAACAAAGACCGTGACAAGACATTTCTCTCAACAAAGACCGTGACACGATATTTCTCGAGCCAGAAACTCATTTCTGTGGTAGTCTGGCGGCGGCAGCAACTGCTCCTTTCCTCGTTACTAGCATGCTTTAAATAATGACTTGATTTAGCAGCATCATCTTCGCTCTTGCCTGTCAACGTTATATTGTAACTGTCCTTAATCAGGGCACGTTTTGGTGTGATACCGCCAGTACTACACACCACCGATACGCCACTGAAAGAGATTGCCTCCTGATTTGAAGACATTAAAAACACACAGAGAAAGTCAACGAAAAAAAACATAGCTGTAAACATCTGGCTATCACATAATGTTTTGTTCTTTATTTCTCTTCTGCTAGGAATTTGTCATTTAAAGATGGGGTCTAGAGGTTTAGTATGTGTTCACGATAATGAGGTCAAGAGAGATTTAAGATGTGTGGTGGTGAGGTGAAGAGAGATTTTAGGTGTGTAGTAGTGAGGTCAAGAGAGATTTGATGTGTGTAGTAGTGAGGTCAAGAGAGATTTTAGATGTGTGGTGGTGAGGTGAAGAGAGATTTGAGGTGTGTAGTAGTGAGGTGAAGAGATATTTGAGGTGTGTAGTAGTGAGGTGAAGAGAGATTTGAGGTGTGTAGTAGTGAGGTCAAGAAAGATTTGAGGTGTGTAGTAGTGAGGTCAAGAGAGATTTGAGGTGTGTAGTAGTGAGGTCAAGAGAGATTTGAGGTGTGTAGTAGTGAGGTCAAGAGAGATTTGAGGTGTGTAGTAGTGAGGTCAAGAGAGATTTTAGGTGTGTAGTAGTGAGGTCAAGAAAGATTTTAGATGTGTGGTGGTGAGGTCAAGAGAGATTTAGATGTGTGGTGGTGAGGTCATGAGAGATTTTCGATGTGTGGTGGTGAGATCAAGTAAAGTAAGTCTTATATATGTGGAGTGGTGAGATCAGGTAAAGTAAGTCTTATATATGTAGAGTGGTGAGATCAGGTAAAGTAAGTCTTATATATGTGGAGTGGTGAGATCAGGTAAAGTAAGTCTTATATATGTGGAGTGGTGAGATCAGGTAAAGTAAGTCTTATATATGTGGAGTGGTGAGATCAAGTAAAGTAAGTCTTATATATGTGGAGTGGTGAGATCAGGTAAAGTAAGTCTTATATATGTGGAGTGGTGAGATCAGGTAAAGTAAGTCTTATATATGTGGAGTGGTGAGATCAGGTAAAGTAAGTCTTATTTATGTGGAGTGGTGAGATCAAGTAAAGTAAGTATTATATATGTGGAGTGGTGAGATCAGGTAAAGTAAGTCTTATATATGTGGAGTGGTGAGATCAAGTAAAGTAAGTCTTATTTATGTGGAGTGGTGAGATCAAGTAAAGTAAGTCTTATATATGTGGAGTGGTGAGATCAAGTAAAGTAAGTCTTATATATGTGGAGTGGTGAGATCAGGTAAAGTAAGTCTTACATATGTGGAGTGGTGAAATCAGGTAAAGTAAGTCTTATATATGTGGAGTGGTGAGATCAAGTAAAGTAAGTATTATATATGTGGAGTGGTGAGATCAAGTAAAGTAAGTATTATATATGTGGAGTGGTGAGATCAAGTAAAGTAAGTCTTATATATGTGGAGTGGTGAGATCAGGTAAAGTAAGTCTTATATATGTGGAGTGGTGAGATCAAGTAAAGTAAGTATTATATATGTGGAGTGGTGAGATCAAGTAAAGTAAGTCTTATATATGTGGAGTGGTGAGATCAGGTAAATCCATGTTTAAAGGTGGGTGGTGTTGAGGTCATGTAAAGCCTAAAGTATTGATTTGTGGTGGTGACTATCAAATAGTGTTCTTTTTGTTGCTACACATTTATATGTTCATTGATGCTAGTGACAATTAGTGATGAACATCATCATTGAAATGGTATTGATAGCATTATTGAGTTGAGTCAAGCTGATCGATTCTATAGTTACTTTACAGTGCATTATTTATATTATAATTACCAGAAAATTGTTTTTGAAATTAACAATACTCTATTTTTGCTGATACTACTGATATATATACATCTACATATTATTAGTGCTGATACTACTGATATATATACATCTACATATTATTAGTGCTGATACTACTGATATATATATATATACATCTACATATTATTGGTGCTGATACTACTGATATATATACATCTACATATTATTGGTGCTGATACTACTGATATATATATATATATATACATCTACATATTATTGGTGCTGATACTACTGATATATATATATATATATATACATCTACATATTATTGGTGCTGATACTACGGATATATATACATCTACATATTATTGGTGCTGATACTACGGATATATATATATATATATATACATCTACATATTATTGGTGCTGATACTACGGATATATATACATCTACATATTATTGGTGCTGATACTACGGATATATATACATCTACATATTATTGGTGCTGATACTACTGATATATATACATCTACATATTATTGGTGCTGATACTACTGATATATATATATATATATATACATCTACATATTATTGGTGCTGATACTACTGATATATATATATATATATATATATATACATCTACATATTATTGGTGCTGATACTACTGATATATAGGCATATACATCTACATATTATTGGTGCTGATACTACTGATATATATATATATATATATATATATATATATATATATATATATATATATATATACATCTACATATTATTGGTGCTGATACTACTGATATATAGGCATATACATCTACATATTATTGGTGCTGATACTACTGATATATATATATATATATATATATATATATATATATATATACATCTACATATTATTGGTGCTGATACTACTGATATATATACATCTACATATTATTAGTGCTAATACTACTGATATATACGCCTTCGTATTCTTATTACTAATGTTATTGACATTGCTAATATTAGTATTATTATTGCAATATTGTTATTACTGGTTATTGTTGGTATCATTATTTTTAATATTATTATTATTGCCGATAATAATTTTCATATTAATGTCACTCATGAACAGAGTGTCCACGATGTGCAGCATTCAGTATTTGATTGTTACTTCATAAAGTTTTAAGAAATGAAATGTGTAGGGAAGCTTGAACTAGATGACGTCATATTGTTGACCGAGATCGGATAAGTCAATTCAAGTCAAGATAACAACATCCTAATAAACACGTTCATGTTGATACTGTCAATGATGACATTATTGTTCATATTTCCAACACTGATGGTAGATACTATTAATGCTGACATTATTGTAGATTCTGTCAAAGCTTATATTATTCTAGATACTATTAATGCTGACATTATTTTAGATTCTGTCAAAGCTGATATTATTCTAGATACTATTAATGCTGACATTATTTTAGATTCTGTCAAAGCTGATATTATTCTAGATACTATTAATGCTGACATTATTTTAGATTCTGTCAAAGCTGATATTATTCTAGATACTATTAATGCTGACATTATTTTAGATTCTGTCAAAGCTGATATTATTCTAGATACTATTAATGCTGACATTATTTTAGATTCTGCCAAAGCTGATATTATTCTAGATACTATTAATGCTGACATTATTTTAGATTCTGTCAAAGCTGATATTATTCTAGATACTATTAATGCTGACATTATTTTAGATTCTGTCAAAGCTGATATTATTCTAGATACTATTAATGCTGACATTATTTTAGATTCTGTCAAAGCTGATATTATTCTAGATACTATTAATGCTGACATTATTTTAGATTCTGTCAAAACTGATATTATTCTAGATACTATTAATGCTGACATTATTTTAGATTCTGTCAAAGCTGATATTAGATACTATTAATGCTGACATTATTTTAGATTCTGTCAAAGCTGATATTATTCTAGATACTATTAATGCTGACATTATTTTAGATTCTGTCAAAGCTGATATTAGATACTATTAATGCTGACATTATTTTAGATTCTGTCAAAGCTGATATTATTCTAGATACTATTAATGCTGACATTATTTTAGATTCTGTCAAAGCTGATATTATTCTAGATACTATTAATGCTGACATTATTTTAGATTCTGTCAAAGCTGATATTATTCTAGATACTATTAATGCTGACATTATTTTAGATTCTGTCAAAGCTGATATTATTCTAGATACTATTAATGCTGACATTATTTTAGATTCTGTCAAAGCTGATATTATTCTAGATACTATTAATGCTGACATTATTTTAGATTCTGTCAAAGCTGATATTAGATACTATTAATGCTGGCATTATTTTAGATTCTGTCAAAGCTGATATTATTCTAGATACTATTAATGCTGACATTATTTTAGATTCTGTCAAAGCTGATATTATTCTAGATACTATTAATGCTGACATTATTTTAGATTCTGTCAAAGCTGATATTATTCTAGATACTATTAATGCTGACATTATTTTAGATTCTGTCAAAGCTGATATTATTCTAGATACTACTAATGCTGACATTATTTTAGATTCTGTCAAAGCTGATATTATTCTAGATACTATTAATGCTGACATTATTTTAGATTCTGTCAACGCTGATATTATTCTAGATACTGTTAATGCTGACATTATTTTAGATTCTGTCAAAGCTGATATTAGATACTATTAATGCTGACATTATTTTAGATTCTGTCAAAGCTGATATTATTCTAGATACTATTAATGCTGACATTATTTTAGATTCTGTCAAAGCTGATATTATTCTAGATACTGTTAATGCTGACATTATTTTAGATTCTGTCAAAGCTGATATTAGATACTATTAATGCTGACATTATTTTAGATTCTGTCAAAGCTGATATTAGATACTATTAATGCTGACATTATTTTAGATTCTGTCAAAGCTGATATTATTCTAGATACTGTTAATGCGGACATTATTTTAGATTCTGTCAAAGCTGATATTAGATACTATTAATGCTGACATTATTTTAGATTCTGTCAAAGCTGATATTAGATACTATTAATGCTGACATTATTTTAGATTCTGTCAAAGCTGATATTAGATACTATTAATGCTGACATTATTTTAGATTCTGTCAAAGCTGATATTAGATACTATTAATGCTGACATTATTTTAGATTCTGTCAAAGCTGATATTATTCTAGATACTGTTAATACTGACATTATTGTATATATTACAAATAAAATGAAATAAACAGCCAAATTGGTAAGGCAGCTACGACTTTTGACAAACTCACAGAAAGAACAACACGAAACTAACACTAAATATCAAGCTCTGAATGTATCAAACTGGTGTGCTTGGTACACTGTTATATGGATCTGAGACCTGGACAACATACTCACATCACGAAATAAGACTGAATGTCTCCCACATACGATGTCCCCGCAGAATAATGCATATCAAATGGCAGGACAGAATAATGCACATCAAATGGCAGGACAGAATAATGCACATCAAATGGCAGACAAAATAATGCACATCAAATGGCAGACAAAATAATGCACATCAAATGGCAGACAAAATAATGCACATCAAATGGCAGGACAGAATAATGCACATCAAATGGCAGACAAAATAATGCACATCAAATGGCAGGACAAAATAATGCACATCAAATGGCAGGACAGAATAATGCACATCAAATGGCAGACAAAATAATGCACATCAAATGGCAGACAAAATAATGCACATCAAATGGCAGGACAGAATAATGCACATCAAATGGCAGACAAAATAATGCACATCAAATGGCAGGACAGAATAATGCACATCAAATGGCAGACAAAATAATGCACATCAAATGGCAGACAAAATAATGCACATCAAATGGCAGGACAGAATAATGCACATCAAATGGCAGACAAAATAATGCACATCAAATGGCAGACAAAATAATGCACATCAAATGGCAGGACAGAATAATGCACATCAAATGGCAGACAAAATAATGCACATCAAATGGCAGGACAGAATAATGCACATCAAATGGCAGACAAAATAATGCACATCAAATGGCAGACAAAATAATGCACATCAAATGGCAGACAAAATAATGCACATCAAATGGCAGACAAAATAATGCACATCAAATGGCAGGACAGAATAATGCACATCAAATGGCAGGACAGAATAATGCACATCAAATGGCAGACAAAATAATGCACATCAAATGGCAGACAAAATAATGCACATCAAATGGCAGGACAGAATAATGCACATCAAATGGCAGGACAGAATAATGCACATCAAATGGCAGGACAGAATAATGCACATCAAATGGCAGACAAAATAATGCACATCAAATGGCAGACAAAATAATGCACATCAAATGGCAGGACAAAATAATGCACATCAAATGGCAGGACAAAATAATGCACATCAAATGGCAGACAAAATAATGCACATCAAATGGCAGGACAAAATAATGCACATCAAATGGCAGGACAAAATAATGCACATCAAATGGCAGGACAAAATAATGCACATCAAATGGCAGACAAAATAATGCACATCAAATGGCAGGACAAAATAATGCACATCAAATGTCAGGACAGAATAATGCACATCAAATGGCAGGACAAAATAATGCACATCAAATGGCAGGACAAAATAATGCACATCAAATGGCGGGACAGAATAATGCACATCAAATGGCAGGACAGAATAATGCACATCAAATGGCAGGACAGAATAATGCACATCAAATGACAGGACAAAATAATGCACATCAAATGGCAGGACAGAATAATGCACATCAAATGACAGGACAAAATAATGCACATCAAATGGCAGGACAGAATAATGCACATCAAATGACAGGACAAAATAATGCACATCAAATGGCAGGACAGAATAATGCACATCAAATGGCAGGACAGAATAATGCACATCAAATGACAGGACAAAATAATGCACATCAAATGGCAGGACAGAATAATGCACATCAAATGACAGGACAAAATAATGCACATCAAATGGCAGGACAAAATAATGCACATCAAATGGCAGGACAGAATAATGCACATCAAATGACAGGACAAAATAATGCACATCAAATGGCAGGACAAAATAATGCACATCAAATGGCAGGACAGAATAATGCACATCAAATGGCAGGACAGAATAATGCACATCAAATGGCAGGACAGAATAATGCACATCAAATGACAGGACAGAATAATGCACATCAAATGGCAGGACAAAATAATGCACATCAAATGGCAGGACAAAATAATGCACATCAAATGACAGGACAGAATAATGCACATCAAATGGCAGGACAAAATAATGCACATCAAATGGCAGGACAAAATAATGCACATCAAATGGCAGGACAAAATAATGCACATCAAATGACAGGACAGAATAATGCACATCAAATGGCAGGACAAAATAACCAACTTAACTGTCCTGCAACGTGCTAAGACCCCAACAATCATGTCGATGCTCAGAAGTCGAAGGCTAAGATGGCTGGGGCACGTCCAGCGAATGGAAGAAAAGCGCATTTCTAGGCAAGTACTATATGGTGAACTAATACACGGAAAAAGACAAATTGGCAGACCTAAACTACGATATAGAGATATCTGTAAATCATCTCTGAATGACTTCTCCATCTGTGAATATGACTGGGAACATCTGGCAAGTGATCGCACATCATGGAGAGCATGTATAAGGAACGGTATAACATCATTTGAGACTGTGCTAAAACAAAACTTAGAAGAGAAAAGACTCATGAAAAAGGATGGAAAACCCTGTGGACCAGTGGGCCTGACTTGTTCATTCTGTGACCGCGTGTGTTTGTCAAACATTGGTAGAATTAGCCACGAGAGAAGCTGTTCGACAAAAACAAAACCTAAAAAAAAATGCACAAAAGCCTCCACTAGACCGTCTGACAAGGCGAAAAGGGCCATATTACAAATACTGACATTATGATAGATACAATTAATACTGATATTATTGTAGAGGCTATCAATACTGGGAGCCGCGATAGCTCAGTGGTTAGTGAACTGGACTACAAAGGACAAGAGGTAGGGTTCGATCCCAACCGACGGCTTCCAGGTTCACCCAGCCTTTAATGGGTACCGGATTTTTTTCTGGGAAAGTAAAGCGGCAAGGGCGTAATACCGACCACATTACCCTAAAAATCATGTGCTGAAGGTCTGTAAAATTTATGGTCACTAACACCATATTCTCTATACGCCACTTGTCGTGACGGGGGCACTTTACTGTTTTTTTTTTACTATCAATACTGATATTATTGAAGATGCTATTGTGCTCTAATGTAGAACAGTCAAGTGGCTCACTCTCTAACACTCCTCAACTTCCACAGCTGTCAAATCATCATGCTTGGCTCTTTTACCAAAAGTATAATTGTTACTCTCACAACTTTAAAATGACGAAATCATATTCTTATTTGACATATCTCGAGGGTGTAAGAGGAGACAACGACAATCATTGAGAATAACAATCTCTCTACGGATCCGCATAAACATGAAGCATTTGTTGACAGCTGCGTCACTGAAGGTCGTTTGACGACCAGGCTGTCAAATAATGTCATACCGTGTTACATATGTATACCTTTCATGATATCTCACTGCGACAATAATATGTGAGGTTTCTCAATTATCTACAGGTTATCACCTCACTATAGATCGAATTGGAATACCCAATCAAACTATTTGCTATAAAATGAGGGTAGCTTTCCTGTGTCAAGAAACGTTGACATGTCTAACAAGTAGCATTACAGGTGTATTAAACCCGCAAGAAGTGTCGAGTCAAACGAATAGAGACGACTACAACTGTCAGTTATTCTGATCGATACCACAGTCCAGGTAAGGCAGGACGTGTTAGTTTCACGATCCATGCTCTGGTATATTCGAAAAATGTGACGTTCGGTGTCTTCGCCGTCTCGCCATGCACATAATCGTAGCCTTCACATAATCATAGTTATCGCATCACATTGAGACGCCGAGCCATCGCATCACATTGAGACGCCGAGCCATCGCATCACATTGAGACGCCGAGCCACCGCATCACATTGAGACGCCGAGCCACCGCATCACATTGAGACGCCGAGCCACCGCATCACATTGAGACGCCGAGCCACATAATGTCTAGAGTTATCCTACCCAAGGTACTTTTTTACAGAAATCCTCGTGGATGTTCATTAAGGGAAATAATAAACTCACTGCTCTGTACATACAGGTAGATAATTAACTTACCGTCTCTGTACATACAGGTAGATAATTAACTTACCGTCTCTGCACATACAGGTAGATAATTGACTGACCGTCTCTGTACATACAGGTAGATAATTAACTTACTGTCTCTGTACATCTATCTATCTATTGTCCTTTCGAGCCGAAGACGGCACATAGGGCAAAACCACAATCTCAAAAAACAGAAATCTTGCGTGCCAAAATGGCACACATTGCAGAGATCACTGCTTCCAAAACTTATAGCTCTGTTTCCATAACAATACTTTTTTACAATGACAGCTTGTCAAGCCATCGATCAACATGTCTCTGTACATACAGGTAGATAATTGACTGACCGTCTCTGTACATACAGGTAGATAATTGACATACCGTCTCTGTACATACAGGTAGATAATTGACTGACCGTCTCTGTACATACAGGTAGATAATTGACTGACCGTCTCTGTACATACAGGTAGATAATTAACTTACTGTCTCTGTACATACAGGTAGATAATTGACTGACCGTCTCTGTACATACAGGTAGATAATTGACATACCGTCTCTGTACATACAGGTAGATAATTGACTGACCGTCTCTGTACATACAGGTAGATAATTAACTTACTGTCTCTGTACATACAGGTAGATAATTGACTGACCGTCTCTGTACATACAGGTAGATAATTAACTTACCGTCTCTGCACATACAGGTAGATAATTGACTGACCGTCTCTGTACATACAGGTAGATAATTGACATACTGTCTCTGTACATACAGGTAGATAATAAACTTACTGTACCTGTACATACAGGTAGATAATTAACTTACCGTCTCTGCACATACAGGTAGATAATTGACTGACCGTCTCTGTACATACAGGTAGATAATTGACTTACCGTCTCTGCACATACAGGTAGATAATTGACTGACCGTCTGTGTACATACAGGTAGATAATTAACTTACTGTCTCTGTACATACAGGTAGATAATAAACTTACTGTACCTGTACATACAGGTAGATAATAAACTTACTGTACCTGTACATACAGGTAGATAATAAACTTACTGTACCTGTACGTACAGGTATATAATAAACTTACTGTACCTGTACATACAGGTAGATAATAAACTTACTGTACCTGTACGTACAGGTATATAATAAACTTACTGTACCTGTACATACAGGTAGGTAAATACACCCACCTCATATGTATCGAAAGAGGGCAGCGGTTAGTGAACTGGACTCTGCGATAAATAATTCGATCTCAATCGGAGGCTTCTATGTTCACCCAGCAATAAATTGTACTGGACTTAACCCGAACAAGATGGACGGCACTGACGTAATACTGACCACACTAGCAAAAAAAATGTCTGTGGGCAATAATAAAATACGGGCACTGACACCACCACACCAACTTTCTCATGTGGCGAAGTCCCTAGTGACTAGAAGCTAAATGTTGCACGTTAATCCCTTTTTCTCTGGCAGCCGTGTGCACAGGGGTCCCTCGCCGCACAGGCAGATAACTCCGACTTCGGATGTACTCACTTTTTTCCCGTCGATGAGTAATAAGCCGGGCCTCGCTGCTGAGACCAGGGTGATTGCCGCAGAAAAAAATCACAAATAAAAACCCCAACTGGTGTAGCCGGATTTGAACTCACATCCTCTCTATCTCGAGACCGGAGTCTTGCCTCGAGACCAAGCAGTCCCCCATAGTCTGCCATCTTGTGGCGTGACGGGTATCCTTCTTCTTCATTGTCATCATCTTCACCTGTACAGGTAATGCCAAGACGAGCACCACTGCAGGTAATACAACAAACAGATTCAGGCAATGTTTGTGATGTAAGATGTAGGATGTAAGATGTAGGATGTAAGATGTGGGATGTAAGATGTAGGATGTAAGATGTGGGATGTAAGATGTGGGATGTAATATGTAGGATGTAAGATGTAGGATGTAAGATGTAGGATGTAAGATGTGGGATGTAAGATGTGGGATGTAAGATGTGGGATGTAAGATGTAGGATGTAAGATGTGGGATGTAAGATGTAGGATGTAAGATGTGGGATGTAAAATATGGGTTGTAAGATGTAGGATGTAAGATGTGGGATGTAAGATGTAGGATGTAAGATGTGGGATGTAAGATGTAGGATGTAAGATGTAGGATGTAAGATGTGGGATGTAAGATGTAGGATGTAAGATGTGGGATGTAAGATGTAGGATGTAAAATGTGGGATGTAAGATGTGGGATGTAAAATATGGGTTGTAAGATGTAGGATGTAAGATGTGGGATGTAAGATGTAGGATGTAAGATGTGGGATGTAAGATGTAGCTTGTAAGATGTGGGATGTAAGATGTAGGATGTAAGATGTGGGATGTAGGATGTATGATGTGGGATGTAAGATGGGGGATGAAAGATGCAGGATAGGGGATATAAGATGTGGGATGTAAGATATAGGTTGTAAGATGTGGGATGTAAGATATGGGTTGTAAGATGTGGGATGTAAGATGGGGGATGTAAGATGGGGGATGTAAGATATGGGTTGTAAGATGTGGGATGTAAGATGGGGGATGTAAGATATGGGTTGTAAGATGTGGGATGTAAGATGGGGGATGTAAGATGGGGGATGTAAGATATGGGTTGTAAGATGTGGGTTGTAAGATGTGGGATGTAAGATGTGGGATGTAAGATGTGGGATGTAAGATATGGGTTGTAAGATGTGGGATGTAAGATGTGGGATGTAAGATGTGGGATGTAAGATATGGGTTGTAAGATGTGGGGTGTAAGATATGGGTTGTAAGATGTGGGATGTAAGATGGGGGATGTAAGATGGGGGATGTAAGATATGGGTTGTAAGATGTGGAATGTAAGATGGGGGATGTAAAATGTAGAATAGGGGATGTAAGATGTGGGATAGGGGGATGTAAGATGTGGGATAGGGGATGTAAGATGTATGATGTGAGGGGCAGGATATGGGATGTATTATTTAAGATGTGGGATGTGGGATGTAAAATGTATGATGTGGGATGCAGGATGTGGGATGTAAAATGTATGATGTGGGATTCAGGATGTAGGATGTAAGATGTGGGATGTAAGATGTGGTATGTAACATGTGGGATGTATGATGTAAGATGTGGTATGTAAGATATGGGATGTAGGCAATACATGCTCTATTGTTTTGTAGACCACAAGATGGTTGGTGTCACTGAGCACATGACTGTCCACAAATTGTGCCGGTTCGTCTGGGCAGAACTACAACAATCATGTTCCATGTCTGTACCTGACCATGTTTTGTTGAAACAAAAATGGGACATTGGGATGACAAAGTGGGACATTGGATAACAAAGTGGGACATTGTGATGACAAAGTGGGACATTGTGATGACAAAGTGGGACATTGTTTGACAAAGTGGAACATTGGATGACAAAGTGGGACACTGGATGACAAAGTGGGACATTGGATACCAAAGTGGGACATTGTTTGACAAAGTGGGAGATTGGATACCAAAGTGGGACATTGTTTGACAAAGTGGGACATTGGA
>JAVIAB010000008.1:71548848-71551348 GCA_032433765.1 Megaustenia siamemsis
GGGGGAGAGAGAGGAGAGATAAAGAGGGAGAGAGAGGGATAGTGAGAGAGAAGAGAGAGGAGAGAGATGGAGATAGGGAGAGAGGGAGAGAGAGAGGGAGAGATAAAGAAGGAGAGAGAGAAAGAAAGAGAAAGAGAGAGGGAGAGAGGAGAGAGAGAGGGAGATATAAAGAGGCAGTGAGAGGAAGAAAGAGAAAGAGAGAGGGAGAGAGGGAGATATAAAGAGCAGTGAGAGGAAGAAAGAGAAAGAGAGAGGGAGAGAGAGAGAGAGAGTGAGAGAGAGAGGGAGAGGGAGAGAAGGAGGGGGGAGAGAGAGAAATAGAAAGAGAGAGGACGAGAGAAAACTGGTGGCAGTAAGTTCACAACAAAACCCTGTGGACTCTGCCATCCGTAAATGGGTCTAGCTAGCGAGCCGCTGAAACAAACAAGTTAGTTGCTAGAAGAAAACACTGCGCTGGTAGAACAAACCAATGCGCTAGTTGAACAAATTAGTTCATTAACAGAATAATTCAGTCCAGTACACGAACTACGCAATGCAGTGCTACAGCATTCACTCAGCATGACGACATAAGCTGAGCACCTCAGGGTCTACGCAAGATGCAAACAGGCTGATTCGATAAGTAATCAGTGTTCGATAAGAGACATACACCTTGTGTGATTGACGCTAGATGATGATGAACTATTGCAACGAGTAGCACAAGACTCACCTGCCAGACTTTGTTATCACCATTTCTGTCTCGTGTTGGTAAAAGATGTCCCACAGAAGTTTGCCTTCCAGCTCTGCCCTTGGATTGTCCTTGAACCCATCGTCCTTGACCTCAAATCCGGATGCTTCTCTGAACAAACAAAACAAACAAATCTCTCAGATGATGAGGATTAGCTGCGATACAAGACAACCACTACAAGACAACCACTACAAGACAACCACTACAAGACAACCACTACAAGACAACCACTACAAGACAACCACTACAAGACAACCACTACAAGACACTTGTCATTTATCTTTGTTATTTCTAGACGTTATTTCTATACGATATTTCTAGACGGTATTTCTATACGTTATTTCTATACAGTATTTATATACGTTATTTCTATACGGTATTTCTATACGTCATTTCTATACGTTATTTCTTTACGTTATTTCTATAAGTTATTTCTATAAGTTACTTCTACTCATTATTTCTATACGTTATTTATATACGTTATTTCTATACGTTATTTCTATACGTTACTTCTACTCATTATTTCTATAAGTTATTTCTATACGTTATTTTTTACGTTATTTCTATACGTTATTTCTATACGTTATTTCTATACGTTATTTCTACTCATTATTTCTATACGTTATTTCGTTATTTCTATACGTTACTTCTTCTCATTATTTCTATGCGCTACTTCTATACGTTATTTCTATACATTACTTCTATACGTTATTTCTATACGTTACTTCTACTCATTATTTCTATACGTTATTTCTATACGTTATTTCTATACGTTATTTCTATACGTTACTTCTACTCATTATTTCTATACGTTACTTCTATACGTTATTTCTATACGTTATTTATATACGTTACGTCTACTCATTATTTCTATACGCTACTTCTATACGTTATTTCTATACGTTATTTCTATACGTTATTTCTATACGTTACTTCTACTCATTATTTCTATACGTTACTTCTATACATTATTTCTATACGTTATTTCTATACGTCAACACAAACCAAAACCTATTACCAGCAAGAAACAGCTTATAAAGGGTATATTCATTCCCACCTTGAGTTAACAATGCCAAGCATGGACTAAACAGAAAAGAAAGCTTGTCACCACAGAGATGAGATGTCTGAGAAAAGCGCTTGGAGCGACCAGAAAAGACAGAATCGGAAATGATATAAGAGAAAGAGTAGACATTGAACCAATCCTAAGCTACATACAGAAACAACAAATAAACTGGTTTGTCCATGTAGAAAGTATGCCGTGTGTTCCTTACCATACAAAGCTTATATTAAAAAGAAGGTAGAATAGAAAGCGGCAGACCAAGAGTAGGCGGGACAGACAAGATCAAAGAAACGCTACAGCAACATCTACTGACAATGAGTGAAACTGCCAAAAAAGGCGAGAACCACAACTTTGTATCTCCCTCGACACCCAAACGGTTACAAGAGGAAGCGAAGAAAGAAAGAAAGAAAGAAAGAAAGAAAGACAGAAAGACAGAAAGAAAGAAAGAAAGACAGAAAGAAAGAAAGAAAGAAAGACAGAAAGAAAGAAAGAAAGACAGAAAGAAAGAAAGAAAGAAAGACAGAAAGAAAGAAAGAAAGAAAGAAAGAAAGAAAGAAAGAAAGAAAGACAGAAAGAAAGAAAGAAAGAAAGAAAGAAAGAAAGAAAGAAAGAAAGAAAGAAAGACAGAAAGAAAGAAAGACAGAAAGACAGAAAGAAAGAAAGACAGAAAGAAAGAAAGAAAGAAAGAAAGAAAGAAAGAAAGAAAGAAAGAAAGA
>JAVIAB010000008.1:71553848-71576348 GCA_032433765.1 Megaustenia siamemsis
TGTTATGACGTGGTGTCAATATGTGACTCCACACACAAATCTTAAAGCTGATATGTTATGACGTGGTGTCAATATGTGACTCCACACACAAATCTTAAAGCTGATATGTTATGACGTAGTGTCAATATGTGACTCCACACACAAATCGTAACATTCACAATTGTTATATGTGAATGATATTGAAGTGGTTAATGGTCGTAAGAAAGGTTAAACTGTCAAATCTGAGAGTTTTCGGGAGATGCAATATTCTATTTTGCATAATAAAATAAATTAAAACATTAAAACAAATTATAATTAACAAACGATTTCACATTTTAAGATACATCTTCTTGTAATCACAAACGTTTTCACATGTTAAGATACATCTTCTTGTAATCACAAACGTTTTCACATGTTAAGATACATCTTCTTGTAATCACAAACGTTTTCACATGTTAAGATACATCTTCTTGTAATCACAAACGTTTTCACATGTTAAGATACATCTTCTTGTAATCACAAACGTTTTCACATGTTAAGATACATCTTCTTGTAATCACAAACGTTTTCACATGTTAAGATACATCTTCTTGTAATCACTTTCAATGTAGTCTAGACGATGTGTGTGTGTTTTCTCTAACTGACAAGACAGAAATAAGCACATTAACTAAAGTATCTGTGACAAACGACTGTGCTTACATAATTACTTTCCTGCAGGTATTTTTGGAGCAAAAAGAAAGACAACATGAAAATGGTGCAGTATTTAGAACAGGTTAATGAATGCCCATATCCTGGAACAATGCCAGCATCCGGTGGTAGAGATAGAAGAGAGACTCCGCGGAACAGAACATGGGAGGGGAACAGCAAGCTCAAATTTGCAGGGAGAACTAAGAAATGCGATATTTGTGGAGGCTAGAAGACACTTTTCTTGTGAGAACAAACCTGGATGTTAGCAGCGACCCGATGCGTTCTAGAAATAAACAAGCTCTGCGTTATAGGAGGTGTACTTCGACGGAGATAAGCGCAGATATCAAATATAACAAATATGAAATACAACGCGCGCCGTGTCTATAGCTGCAGTAAAAAAAAAAATATATACATGAAATGGTATTGAGCAGCTAAACTTACAGAAAGCCAAGACAAACTACAACGTTTCGGCAAAAGCCTTCGTCAGGTACAACAATGTGAACGATACACAGCCATCACAACAACTACACAAATCGTAAACAAATGGCGGAAAAGATGGTGGCCAAGATTTATGTAGAGACTGGTTAAAAGATTAATAGACGATAGGCCAGGTAGGATTTCATGAGGCCAAACGAAACAATGAAAAATTAGCAAAATAAAAGGTGGCGTCCCGTAGGGCACGAGGAAAACGAGAAGATGAGGAAAAGAAAGAGAGGATAGGAGTGGCAGGGGGGAAGTAGAGCACCGTATCTTAACATCACCTCCCCCCCCCACGAAAAAGTAAATAAATAAATAAAACAACAAATAAGAGATATGCAGCACATTTGGTTGGTGTAAGCCATAGCCATATGGTCTTACAGAGGAATGTTGAGAACCCCAGGGACGGCTACTAGTGAAATATGGCGCGCTACAGGAGGAGGTAGTAACCGGAGTTAGGTTGGTACATCGGGAGGAGACAATCATGATTTGTTGTTATGCAGTGAGAGGGGAACAATCATGATTGTTGGTTATGCAGTGAGAGGGGAACAATCGTGATTGTTGGTTATGCAGTGAGAGGGGAACAATCATGATTGTTGGTTATGCAGTGAGAGGGGAACAATCGTGATTGTTGGTTATGCAGTGAGAGGGGAACAATCATGATTGTTGGTTATGCAGTGAGAGGGGAACAATCGTGATTGTTGGTTATGCAGTGAGAGGGGAACAATCGTGATTGTTGGTTATGCAGTGAGAGGGGAACAATCATGATTTGTTGGTTATGCAGTGAGAGGGGAACAATCGTGATTGTTGGTTATGCAGTGAGAGGGGAACAATCGTGATTGTTGGTTATGCAGTGAGAGGGGAACAATCGTGATTGTTGGTTATGCAGTGAGAGGGGAACAATCATGATTGTTGGTTATGCAGTGAGAGGGGAACAATCATGATTGTTGGTTATGCAGTGAGAGGGGAACAATCATGATTGTTGGTTATGCAGTGAGAGGGGTACAATCGTGATTGTTGGTTATGCAGTGAGAGGGGAACAATAATGATTGTTAGTTATGGAGTGAGAGGGGAACAATCATGATTGTTAGTTATGGAGTGAGAGGGGAACAATCATGATTGTTGGTTATGCAGTGAGAGGGGAACAATCGTGATTGTTGGTTATGCAGTGAGAGGGGAACAATCGTGATTGTTGGTTATGCAGTGAGAGGGGACCAATCATGATTGTTAGTTATGGAGTGAGAGGGGAACAATCATGATTGTTAGTTATGGAGTGAGAGGGGAACAATCATCGTTGTTGGTTGTGAGTTTGGAGAAGTGAAAAGCTGAAACATATTGTGATATCTGGAAATGATTTTTTTTTAAAGTTGCACATGGAAACAGAGAGAAAAGAGATACAAGACAATTTGTGTGAACTGTTTGGTGAAAGGTCAAGAACAAATTTAAAAATAAACAATTGTAGAGATAGGATGCTGTAGAGAGACATGATTACCTACACCAACAGTCACGCAACTTGATGATGATTGACTGTCACGTGACAGTTGCTACTTCCTAAAATTTGAATGATTTTTCAACAGAAAAAAAAATTGCAAGCAAATTTCACTTCAGAAGATAGTCTGTGCGTTAATGTTGCCTTGACCTATACCAACATACCAGAGTCATGTACACATTTTCATCACTGTTATTACCTCAGTCTTCTGTAGTATTCAGGATGAGCCAGGTACTCAGTCAACATAAATCTGGGGACTCGTGCCGCAGCCAGGGAACCAGGCAGCGGGCAGTAGGTTCCTCCACTGTGAATTGTGGTTCCTGGAACGTTGAAGGCACCTGCGCCGGGCAGCGAGAAGGACGACAGTCGCTGGTACAGGAACGACGCTGTTGAGTTTGCGACATTGTCTGCTAGGTCTGATGGTAGTTTCTGGTACATATACGGATGGTAGGCCATCTGCTGGTACCTGACTGGAGAAGGCTGCGAGAGAGAAAGATAAATCAAAAGTAGCATTGGATGTTCAAAGTCTAAATTATCATCGAAATCTTCAACATCTGGTGTATAGAAGTACCATCTTTGTGAGCAATAGCACATCACTAACACGAGTACTTCCCCTGGGTTCCCTGATCGCACACAAGCAAACACTTTGTATATTTCCCCGGAATATTAATTACAACGCTTGTTTTTAATAAAAAAAAAATAGTAGAAAAGGAATAACAAAAAAAATAATAGAAAAGGAATAACAAAAAAAATAATAGAAAAGGAATAACAAAAAAATAATAGAAAAGGAATTTTTAAAAAATAATAGAAAAGGAATAACAAAAAAATAATAGAAAAGGAATAACAAAAAAAAATAATAGAAAAGGAATAACAAAAAAAATAATAGAAAAGGAATAACAAAAAAATAATAGAAAAGGAATAACAAAAAAATAATAGAAAAGGAATAACAAAAAAAATAATAGAAAAGGAATAACAAAAAAAAATAATAGAAAAGGAATAACAAAAAAATAATAGAAAAGGAATAACAAAGAAGGAAAGTATAGAGTCCTTCTCGTCATTAGGTGTGAGGGGCAGTAGACAACGTCTGTACATGAATTCTTATCTTGGATTTTTTTCTTTGTTCCACTCTTTTGTTGGGCGCTGCGGTAGCTTAGTGGTTAGTGACCTGGACTACTAAGGACAAGAGGTCGGATTCAATACTGGTCAACTACTTGCGGTTCATACAGCCTTAAATGGGTACCGGATTTTTTCTGGGAAAGTAAAGAGGCGCGGGCCTAATACTGACTACGCTACCCCAAAAATCATGTGACGAAGGTCTATAAAAATTATGGTCACTAACAACATATACCCTATACGTCACGTGGCGTGACGGGACTCTTGAGATTTTTTAAAAACTATTTTGTTGTTGTTGATATCATCATCACTGCATACAGGACGAATAAGTAGGTGCTGCTGTAGACGGCTAGAGGATGTCGAGATAACAGATGTCAAGATAGCAGATATCGAGATACCAGTTGTCGAGATACCAGATGTCGAGATACCAGATATCGAGATACCAGATATCGAGATACCAGTTATCGAGATACCAGTTGTCGAGATACCAGTTGTCGAGATACCAGATATCGAGATACTAGATATCGAGATACCAGATATCGAGATACCAGATGTCGAGATACCAGTTGTCGAGATACAAGATATCGAGATACCTTAAATGGGTACCGGATTTTTTCTGGGAAAGTAAAGCGGCACGGGCATAATACCGACCACATTACCCCAAAAATCATGTGCTGAAGGTCTGTAAAATATAGGGTCACTAACACCATATTCCCTATACGCCACTTGGCGTGACGGGGGTACCTTACTTATTTTTTTAATTGTCGAGGTACCAGATGTCGAGATACCAGATGTCGAGATACCGGATGTCGAGATACCGGATGTCGAGATACCGGATGTCGAGATACCAGATGTCGAGATACCGGATGTCGAGATACCGGATGTCGAGATACCGGATGTCGAGATACCAGATGTCGAGATACCGGATGTCGAGATACCGGATGTCGAGATACCAGATGTCGAGATACCGGATGTCGAGATACCAGATGTCGAGATACCGGATGTCGAGATACCAGTTGTCGAGATACCGGATGTCGAGATACCGGATGTCGAGATACCGGATATCGAGATACCAGTTGTCGAGATACCGGATATCGAGTTACCAGTTGTCGAGATACCGGATGTCGAGATACCGGTTATCGAGATACCAGTTGTCGAGATACAAGATAAGTAACAAACGGCACGTTCTGGGATCCAAGATGTAGTTAGACTTTTACTGGACAGCGCTTACATTTCTGGCCGACTCATTTCGTTTTTAACTCCTAAGGGTTCCTTAATGTGTGCGAGGACACATCCTGTTTTCTGCCGTTATCCGAGACGGCTAGACATGGGATCTCACTACCCAGAGATAGCTAGACGTGGGATCTCACTACCCAGAGATAGCTAGACGTGGGATCTCACTACCCAGAGATAGCTAGACGTGGGATCTCACTACCCAGAGATAGCTAGACGTGGGATCTCACTACCCAGAGATAGCTAGACGTGGGATCTCACTACCCAGTGATAGCTAGACGTGAGATCTCACTACCCAGAGATAGCTAGACGTGGGATCTCACTACCCAGAGATAGCTAGACGTGGGATCTCACTACCCAGAGATAGCTAGACGTGGGATCTCACTACCCAGAGATAGCTAGACGTGGGATCTCACTACCCAGAGATAGCTAGACGTGGGATCTCACTACCCCGAGACGACTATACATTGGATCCCACTACCCAGAGACGGCTAGACATGGGACCGCATTACCCAGAGACGGCTATACATGGGATCTCACTACCCAGAGACGGGCTATACATGGAATCTCACTACCCAGAGACGGGCTATACATGGAATCTCACTACCCAGAGACGGCTATACATGGGACCGCACTACCCAGAGACGGCTATACATGGGATCTCACTACTCATCGCTGGCTAGACATATGATCTGACTACCCAGAGATAGGCTCCTGTCTCCATACATTTAGAAAACTCAACCTGGGTCCTTCCTATCGCCATACATCTAGACTACCAAAACTCGGTCATCCCTGTCGCCATACCTCTTTCCTGTCGTTGTACCACTATACTACTCAACCTAGGACTTTCCTGTCGTTGTACCACTAGACTACTCAACCTGGGACTTTCCGGTCGTTGTACCTCTAGACTACTCAACCTGGGACTTTCTTGTCGTTTACCACTAGACTACTCAACCTAGGACTTCCCTGTTGTTGTACCACTAGACTACTCAACCTGGGACTTTCCGGTCGTTGTACCTCTAGACTACCCAACTATGACTTTCCTGTCGTTGTACCTCTAGACTACCCAACCTATGACTTTCCTGTCGTTGTACCTCTAGACTACCCAACTATGACTTTCCTGTCGTTGTACCTCTTGACTACCCAACCTATGACTTTCCTGTCGTTGTACCTCTAGACTACCCAACCTATGACTTTCCGGTCGTTGCACCACTAGACTACTCAACCTGGGGCTTTCCTGTTGTTGTACCACTAGACTACCCAACCTATGACTTTCCTGTCGTTGTACCTCTTGACTACCCAACCTATGACTTTCCTGTCGTTGTACCTTGTGACCACCCATCCCAATCAATCATTGCTAGACACCTAGCTACGACTAATGTGTATTTGTTTCCAGGTTTCTCATTCCCATGTATTCTTGGCACCACCCTGTTTCCTGATGTAGTTTCCCATCCTGCAATAACAGCCAATTGTAATGTCCGTTTCATAGCCTGTACTAGAGACCAGAAACAACGCCCAATCTTCTCATTGTTTCACAGCTTGTACTACAGACCAGAAACAACGGTCAGTCTTCTCATTGTTTCACAGCTTGTACTAGAGACCAGAAACAACGCCCAATCTTCTCATTGTTTTACAGCTTGTACTAGAGACCAGAAACAACGGTCAGTCTTCTCATTGTTTCACAGCTTGTACTAGAGACCAGAAACAACGTCCAATCTTCTCATTGTTTCACAGCTTGTACTAGAGACCAGAAACAACGCCCAATCTTCTCATTGTTTCACAGCTTTTACTAGAGACCAGAAACAACGCCCAATCTTCTCATTGTTTCACAGCTTTTACTAGAGACCAGAAACAACGCCCAATCTTCTCATTGTTTCACAGCTTTTACTAGAGACCAGAAACAACGGCCAATCTTCTCATTGTTCCACAGCTTGTGCTAGAGACCAGAAACAACGGCCAATCTTCTCATTGTTCCACAGCTTGTGCTAGAGACCAGAAACAACGGCCAATCTTCTCATTGTTCCACAGCTTGTGCTAGAGACCAGAAACAACGGCCAATCTTCTCATTGTTTCACAGCTTGTGCTAGAGACCAGAAACAACGGCCAATCTTCTCATTGTTCCACAGCTTGTGCTAGAGACCAGAAACAACGGCCAATCTTCTCATTGTTCTACAGCTTGTGCTAGAGACCAGAAACAACGGCCAATCTTCTCATTGTTCTACAGCTTGTGCTAGAGACCAGAAACAACGGCCAATCTTCTCATTGTTCTACAGCTTGTGCTAGAGACCAGAAACAACGGCCAATCTTCTCATTGTTCCACAGCTTGTGCTAGAGACCAGAAACAACGGCCAATCTTCTCATTGTTCCACAGCTTGTGCTAGAGACCAGAAACAACGGCCAATCTTCTCATTGTTTCACAGCTTGTGCTAGAGACCAGAAACAACGGCCAATCTTCTCATTGTTCTACAGCTTGTGCTAGAGACCAGAAACAACGGCCAATCTTCTCATTGTTCTACAGCTTGTGCTAGAGACCAGAAACAACGGCCAATCTTCTCATTGTTCTACAGCTTGTGCTAGAGACCAGAAACAACGGTCAATCTTCTCATTGTTTTACAGCTTGTACTAGAGACCAGAAACAACGGCCAATCTTCTCATTGTTCCACAGCTTTTACTAGAGACCAGAAACAACGGTCAATCTTCTCATTGTTCTACAGCTTGTGCTAGAGACCAGAAACAACGGCCAATCTTCTCATTGTTTCACAGCTTTTACTAGAGACCAGAAACAACGCCCAATCTTCTCATTGTTCTACAGCTTGTGCTAGAGACCAGAAACAACGGCCAATCTTCTCATTGTTTCACAGCTTTTACTAGAGACCAGAAACAACGGCCAATCTTCTCATTGTTTCACAGCTTTTACTAGAGACCAGAAACAACGCCCAATCTTCTCATTGTTCCACAGCTTTTACTAGAGACCAGAAACAACGGCCAATCTTCTCATTGTTTCACAGCTTTTACTAGAGACCAGAAACAACGCCCAATCTTCTCATTGTTCCACAGCTTGTGCTAGAGACCAGGAACAACGGCTGTGTTCTATTTCCTTTTTCCATCTACCAGTGGTTATTTTACGCTCCCAAGTTAAATACGAGATCCAAGTATTATCGTCCGACCCCGACAGGACTAGACACATGACTTACCTAAAGTGCCACACGAGATTTGAACTGACCGCATCTGGATCGTATATGACAGTCAAGAGTGAAACAATCTGTGTCACACTTCTCAAAGGTTATTTTCTGGTTACAATTTCTCAAAGTAATTTTTTGTAACAATTTTAAAGTAATTTTGTGTGTCACATTTCTTAGGTAATTTTGTTTATTTTATAACATTTCTAAAGGTAATTTTCCTTGTAACATTTATGAGGTAATTGTGTGTAAAACTTTTAAAAGTAATTTTCTCTGTAAAAATGTATCAATGTATTTGTGTGTGTGTGTGTGTGTAACATTTCTCAAAGTATTTTTCCCTGTAGGAAACCCCTTCAAAAGGTAATTTTGCGTGTGAGATTTGTGAAGTACATTTTTTTCAGTTACATTTATAAAAGTATTTTATTTTAATTCTAAAAGTAATTTTGTATGTAATAATTCTAAACGTAATTTTTATTGTAACGTTTCTATATGTAATTTACTGTCTAATATTTCCAAACGTATTTGTATGTATTCAACCAAGTGTATGTCTGTGTAGACATTTGTAATATATTTGTCCGTGTAGACATTTGTAATATATTTGTCCGTGTAGACATTTATAATATATTTGTCCGTGTAACATTTCTGAAATATATTTTTGTGTAACATGTATAATAATGATTTTCTGTGTAAAATTTCTAAAACTTTTTTTTTTTACAGGAACGTCGAAATGTAATTTTGTATGTAACATTCCAAAACGTAATTTTGTGTGTAAATATTTCCATGTGTAATTGTATATCTTCTGTTATTTCTCTAAGAAATGTCTCCAGAGAATTAACACTTATAGTATCTCGCAAGCCCTCCCGTCCTACAGCAGCGAACGAACGAAGCAAACTACAAGAGACAATATTCTCCCTACTCTAACAATGTTGGAAGCAGGGAAACAAAATTGAGCTAAAAATACTGTGATATTTGCGCCGTGCTGCATGTCTGAACCATTGAAGTCTTGACACGAGGACAGCAAGAGGGTTTTCAAACATAAACACTTGGAAACACACACTCGGACGTTATAATAGATGCAGGGCTAGAATTAAAATGTCACATTTAGATTAAATTGAACGGCTGCGTCGGGTAAATAACTATATATAAGAGCGAATTGAATACTTATTTTGTTTTCAGAAGTCAGAAGGAATATATAAGCACTGGCCACTCCAGCTGAGCTTCATAGCAGACATTAATTTATGCTGTCTTTCTAGTTCCTCTTGTGACAATATCGAGACAATTCACTTCTGGCAGTGTCTGTCTCCATTGCGTCATGAGTGCCCTACATGTGTCACGATATTTGTGACATAGACACCAGTACATGAACTTAAATATAGACTGCAGTCTATGTTATGAGAGAGCGTTTGGCGTGACCTTTGTATCGACTCGTTTACTTAAGCTTCGTGCGCGAACGATAACTCGTGATCTTTATATTTAAATATAGGAATCTTGAACGAGCTCTTGTCGAGAACAGATACTCACGTTTTACAAATGTAAAGGCGGACAGTAATTATGTAAAGGCGGACAGTAATTATGTAAAGAGGGACAGTAATTATGTAAAGACGGACAGTAATTATGTAAAGAGGGACAGTAATTATGTAAAGACGGACAGTAATTATGTAAAGACTGGCAGTAATTATGTAAAGACGGACAGTAATTATGTAAAGAGGGACAGTAATTATGTAAAGACGGACAGTAATTATGTAAAGACGGACAGTAATTATGTAAAGACGGACAGTAATTATGTAAAGAGGGACAGTAATTATGTAAAGACGGACAGTAATTATGTAAAGAGGGACAGTAATTATGTAAAGACGGACAGTAATTATGTAAAGACGGACAGTAATTATGTAAAGAGGGACAGTAATTATGTAAAGACGGACAGTAATTATGTAAAGACGGACAGTAATTATGTAAAGACGGACAGTAATTATCTAAAGACTGGCAGTAATTATGTAAAGACGGACAGTAATTATGTAAAGAAGGACAGTAATTATGTAAAGATGTACAGTAATTATGTAAAGACGGACAGTAATTATGTAAAGACGGACAGTAATTATGTAAAGACGGACAGTAATTATGTAAAGACTGGCAGTAATTATCTAAAGACTGGCAGTAATTATGTAAAGACGGACAGTAATTATATAAAGATGTACAGTATCTATGTAAAGACGCACAGTAATTATGTAAAGACGGACAGTAATTAGGTAAAGACGGACAGTAATTATGTAAAGACGGACAGTAATTGTGTAAAGACGGACAGTAATTATGTAAAGACGGACAGTAATTATGTAAAGATGTACAGTATCTATGTAAAGACGGACAGTAATTATGTAAAGACGGCCAGTAATTATGTAAAGACGGACAGTAATTATGTAAAGAAGGACAGTAATTATCTAAAGCTGATAGAAACGTAGCTTATAATGTTGCTTTACCGAAGACAAAATTATCAATGATGAAATTTTTTTTTTTAAAAAGGAAAAAATAGTATGGTAACAGCTTTACGTAGGTGAGAAACAAAACAAAAGTAGAACAACGTTTAGGCCAAAAGGCCTTCAGCAAGAACAACAAACAACAACACAAAACAACACACATTTCTGTGTATATCCTTATATGTTTTTGTGTTTTTTCTTGTTTTTTTTTTTTTGTTCCTGCTGAAGGGCCTTTTCGCCGAAACGTCGTTTTACATTTGTCTTGCTTCTCACCTGCGTAAATCTGTTACTGTATCATTCTTTCTGTGTTTTAAATTCTCATGATTATTATCAGCTTTACATTAGCTTCCCATCGTGATGCCCTTTAACCCCAAATTGATCAAGACCGATAATGGACTTAGTAATAATGAGGGATGTCAACTTGCTCCCATAAACTGGCGTGGACAAGTCGGATAATTCGGGCTATAACACAAATTAAACAGTTCGCTGTAAATTATGATGCAGCATGAGAAATATGAGTTGACGAGACAACAACAGAGAAAAGAAATAGATAAATGTAGTATTTTGGTGAAGTAAACGTTGGAGTTTATTATATAAACATTGGTTTTTTAAAATAAAAAAATTCAGTTTAACAAAACACGTTAACTGGGCTAAAGTGTCTCCTAGGTGATGTTTTCGTCCCCACGATTATTATCGGTGGTCAGTGTGTGGTTGGACGAGGCGTGTCACAGTAACGATCTGCCTAACAATATATTGATGGTCATATGGAAGATACCAGGAGCTGTTGGACCTGTAGGTGGAGACCAGTTAGCTCCATTACATTAACAAATGACAAGAATGTTACATACAGAATGTAAGAGAATGTTACATACAGAATATAAGAGAATGTTACATACAGAATATAAGAGAATGTTACATACAAAATATAAGTGAATGTTACATACAGAATGTAAGAGAATGTTACAAACAGAATGTAAGAGAATGTTACAAACAGAATGTAAGAGAATGTTATATACAAAATATAAGAGAATGTTACAAACAGAATATAAGAGAATGTTACAAACAGAATATAAGAGAATGTTACAAACAAAATATAAAAGAATGTTACATACAGAAAATATGAACTACTCCAATAGGTGCTATTTTTTAATGAAAGATTGTCCAACATTATTTATTCTACTATTTACATTTTTCAACAATATTTATTGCACTATTTACATTTTTCAACATTATTTATCCCACTATTTACATTTTTCAACATTATTTATCCTACTATTTACATTTTTCAACATTATTTATCCCCCTATTTACATTTTTCAACATTATTTATCCCCTATTTACATTTTTCAACATTATTTATCCTATTATTAAAACTTTAGGACATTATTTATTATACCAGATACATTTTAAACTTTATTTGTGGTACAATTTACATTTTTTAAACGTTATTTATCGCGCTGTTTACGTTTTCAAGAGACAAATAATAATAAATGAATATAATTCTAGAGGCAAACTTGCGAGGCGAAAATCAGCCAATCAATTCAGAGGAAGAAGTATGTTTACAGCACTCGGAAAAAGTGACAAATAATCAAGAACAGGAAAAAAACAAAGAACAATATATGGTCCGTAGCAGGATCGAACCCGTACTCATTGGCACAGCGCCTCCGTGGTTTTCTCGTGGATGATATGGTCGGAACTACGCAATGCCGATCCACTGTTCAACATCTGCTTCCTTTTATCGGACGCCATATCAACCCTTTAGTTGTGTTATTTGAGATTAACAACACTACACACAGAAGTTGTGTTATTGGACAATAACAACACTACACACAGAAGTTGTATTATCGCTAAACGGCGACATACACACACACACAAAAGTTGTGTTATCGCTAAACGGAACATACACGCACACCGAAGTTGTGTTATCGCTAACCGGCGACATTCACACACAGAAGTTGTGTTATCGCTAAACGGCAACATTCACACACAGAAGTTGTGTTATCGCTAAACGGCAACATTCACACACAAAAGTTGTGTTATCGCTAAACGGCAACATTCACACACAGAAGTTGTGTTATCGCTAAACGGCAACATTCACACACAAAAGTTGTGTTATCGCTAAACGGCAACATTCACACACAAAAGTTGTGTTATCGCTAAACGGCGACATTCACACACAGAAGTTGTGTTATCGCTAAACGGCAACATTCACACACAGAAGTTGTGTTATCGCTAAACGGCAACATTCACACACAAAAGTTGTGTTATCGCTAAACGGCAACATTCACACACAGAAGTTGTGTTATCGCTAAACGGCAACATTCACACACAAAAGTTGTGTTATCGCTAAACGGCAACATTCACACACAAAAGTTGTGTTATCGCTAAACGGCGACATTCACACACAAAAGTTGTATTATCGCTAAACGGCAACATTCACACACAAAAGTTGTGTTATCGCTAAACGGCAACATTCACACACAAAAGTTGTGTTATCGCTAAACGGCAAAATTCACACACAAAAGTTGTATTATCGCTAAACGGCGACATACACACACACAGAAGTTGTGTTATCGCTAAACGGCAACATTCACACACAGAAGTTGTGTTATCGCTAAACGGCAACATTCACACACAGAAGTTGTGTTATCGCTAAACGGCAACATTCACGCACAAAAGTTGTGTTATCGCTAAACGGCAACATTCACACACAAAAGTTGTGTTATCGCTAAACGGCAACATTCACACACAAAAGTTGTATTATCGCTAAACGGCGACATACACACACACAGAAGTTGTGTTATCGCTAAACGGCAACATTCACACACAGAAGTTGTGTTATCGCTAAACGGCAACATTCACGCACAAAAGTTGTGTTATCGCTAAACGGCAACATTCACGCACAAAAGTTGTGTTATCGCTAAACGGCAACATTCACACACAGAAGTTGTGTTATCGCTAAACGGCAACATTCACACACACAGAAGTTGTATTATCGCTAAACGGCGACATACACACACACAGAAGTTGTGTTATCGCTAAACGGCAACATTCACACACAAAAGTTGTGTTATCGCTAAACGGCAACATTCACACACAGAAGTTGTATTATCGCTAAACGGCAACATTCACGCACAAAAGTTGTGTTATCGCTAAACGGCATCATTCACACACAGAAGTTGTGTTATCGCTAAACGGCAACATTCACACACAGAAGTTGTGTTATCGCTAAACGGCATCATTCACACACAGAAGTTGTGTTAAAGCTAAATGGCAACATCCACACACACACACATGCACACACACACACACACATACAAACACACACACAGTCTGAAGTAGAATATTCTTCAAATGTTGAAATGGATCACTCAAAGAAGATCCCCCTGAAAAAATACAATTTATCGTTATGTGTTTATGTTACTGTGGTATTATTTTATCTGTGTTATTATGTTATTTATGTTATTACGTTATCATGTTATTTGTTTTATTGTTATTTTTTTGTAATTATGTTATTTGTGTTGTTATGTTATTTGTGTTATGTTATTTGTGTTATTATTTATTTGTGTTATTATGTTGTTTGTGTTGTTATGTTATTTGTGTTATGGTATTTGTGTTATTATTTATTTGTGTTATTATGTTATTTGTGTTATTATGTTATTTGTGTTGCTATGTTATTTGTGTTATGTTATTATTTATTTGTGTTATTTTTTATTTGTGTCATTATTTTACGTTATTATTTTGTTTATATTATTATTTTATGTTATAATTTCATTTGTGTTTTATTTTGTCTGTTTTTATAATATTTTATATAAGTAATTATTTTATTATTATTATTTTTGTGTTTGTGTTATTAATTCATTAATTGTATTATTTTATGTAGATTAGTACTTTATTTGTGTTATTATTTTATTAATATTATTATTTTATATTTTTAAAAATTCATGTTATTATTTTATTTATATTATTATTTTATTTATGTTATTATTTTATTTATATTATTATTTTATTTGTGTTATTATTTTATTTATATTATTATTTTATTTATGTTATTATTTTATTTGTGTTATTTTATTTATGTTATTATTTTATTTGTGTTATTATTTTATTTATTTTATTTATATTATTATTTTAATTATTTTATTATTTTATTTATGTTATTATTTTATTTGTGTTATTTTATTTATGTTATTATTTTATTTGTGTTATTATTTTATTATATTATTATTTTATTTATATTATTATTTTATTTATATTATTATTTTATTAGTGGAACTCCCTCACTGATCCTGAAGCAGAAACAGAGGAGAGTAAATTGTACTCGAAGTTAACTTGTGAAGTACAAACTAAATGATAAACACAAAACGTACTGCTGAGCGTTGATTGACAGTAGTTCAATAACATAACACGTTGAACATATTCTATGTGTAGACATAACACGTTGAACATATTCTATGTGTAGACATAACACGTTGAACATATTCTATGTGTGGACATAACACGTTGAACATATTCTATGTGTAGACATAACACGTTGAACATATTCTATGTGTGGACATAACACGTTGAACATATTCTATGTGTAGACATAACACGTTGAACATATTCTATGTGTGGACATAACACGTTGAATATATTTTATGTGTAGACATACAGTTCAGATTGAGTGAACCATCAAGTGAGCAAAAACAGGATTCATTTTTGAGAAAACAGAACGCTCTAATTTTACATGTGATTGGCAACAAGAGATACTCTGTGATTTAAAAAATATGAAATGACAATTTGTTGAACAAATAAACAAACAAACAACGACCTGGTATAATGTTTACCTTTTTTCAATATTTCTATAACTGTCTTCAACAAATTGTCGTCGCTGCTGAAATATTAGTTTGTTCTCACTAGAACTTAGATGGCTTCTAAAACTCGCAAATGTCGGATTAACTAGATGTCCCTGCAACTGTACGGCCCTCCCCCCCCCTTTTCCCCTCCACGTTCATTGGAAGCATCTACTGACTATATCACCGATTGTTACTGTCTAACCCGCGAGCCTACAGTTGCCACTCAACAATAATAATCTACTCTAGGTTTGAATCTCTCCTAGCTGATCGATACCCCCCGCCACCCTCCCAAATCCACCCCACCATTCCCTCTCTCCCCTTAAACTCAATTATATTAGTTTGACCTTATTTAACTGTTCAACTTTCTAGTTCCGCCCTCGGTTGTGTCTCTGTGTACTCTCAATCTACCTTCGCGTCATGCGTCGAGTGCTTGAGGCAGGTCTAACACGATTTGTCCATTATAGTCCTGTCGTGAGGACTTAAGAGCTGATATAACACTCTCTCGGCTGCTCTGTCTCTCAGGCCAGGCTTCCCATGTTTTCTTGTCGCCGTCAAGTCACCCTCTCGCAGCAGATCCCGAGTTCAGGGGACACACATTTGTCCCGTGTCTGGCTACAAGTTTCCCATGTGAACATTTCCTCCCAAATCTCTGCGTCCATGACATGTTGATCTTACCTAGTACTTTCCCCTTACTATCGCCTATTTGCAAATCGTCTTTCTTGTTTGTTTTTTTTTAAAGAAATTCGCCACGGTTTTCTGTTATATCAACGTATTATAAAACTGTGTTTTTTTTTTTCTTTTTGCTCCATAGGGTAAAGCCAAAATCTAGGAAACAATGAACCATCTGATGTTCGTTTCTCCTTCTACAAGAACAAAAACTGTTCTTCTATTGGCAAGACTAGTACAGATTTGAACTGCAACCACTTTTCTCGACAGCGATGAGATTTAACGACAGTAGTACCAGCAAGAGAAATAGGTGGATCAAAGTCTTTGAAGGCAAGTCCGTCCTGACTTCCAGGTCTAACAGTTCCAGACATCGTCACCATGGAGGCTGACGGTACCGAACATACACGTCACGACTTTGATGAGCTGTGCCCTTAAACCTGTCTCCAAACCGCGCTAAGTTGCCGCTTCTCGCAATGATGCTTTCTGCCTGTACTGCTCTCTTGTTATCATTGTCAACTACGCTACAGTAGCTACCATAGAAAGATACATGAGAATATGTCTGATCTGACAACATACCGTTCTCGTTATGGTGGACAAATAATATCTCTTCTACTCTTCCAGCCGTCCCATTTACAACAAAGGGAGAGGAAGCTTATATTCGATGTCTTCCCGTCTCGTTATAACAACAACAACAACAACAACAACAACAACAAATCAGGTAATCTTATTTGAGCTGTCCCCTCATCATTGCAACAAAACAGTAGCACATCTTATTTGACCTATCATTACAGCAAAGAGAATCTTATTTACTTTGAACCATTTCATAACACATTAACGCAATGAGCACAGAGCATGTTTACTGATGGCTGAGGTTCATGATTGGTCACAATTGTGTGAGGTTGAAAGTTGATGATTGGTCAGAATTGTGTGAGGTTGAAAGTTGATGATTGGTCACAATTGTGTGAGGTTGAAAGTTGATGATTGGTCAGAATTGTGTGAGGTTGAAAGTTGATGATTGGTCACAATTGTGTGAGGTTGAAAGTTGATGATTGGTCAGAATTGTGTGAGGTTGAAAGTTGATGATTGGTCACAATTGTGTGAGGTTGAAAGTTGATGATTGGTCACAATTGTGTGAGGTTGAAAGTTGATGATTGGTCAGAATTGTGTGAGGTTGAAAGTTGATGTTTGGTCACAATTGTGTGAGGTTGAAAGTTGATGATTGGTCACAATTGTGTGAGGTTGAAAGTTGATGATTGGTCAGAATTGTGTGAGGTTGAAAGTTGATGTTTGGTCACAATTGTGTGAGGTTGAAAGTTGATGTTTGGGTAGAATTGTATTGTGTTATTCATCTATATGTGTATTGTGTTGTTTATTTACATTATGTTGATTGTTATATGATTATCACGCACTTTATTTATATAGTTTTAGTTCCCTTATTTATATATGACTGTGCTATTTTTTCATGTATTAATTGTATACTTTGCTTGTTTATTGTGCTCTTTATTGGTATATCTACTATATTATTTATTTATGTTTTGTCTTTATTTTAAGGATTTAATGTTTGTTTATGTTAGGTGTGCTAATTTGTGTATTTTGGTGGTGTTTCGTTTACATATTTGGTGTTTTAAAAAATAATATTTTGTGTTTTATTTATATATTTTAGTTTTATTTATATATTTGTTGTTTTATTTATATATTTGTTGTTTTATTTATATATTTGTTGTTTTATTTATATATTTTTTTTGTTTTATTTATATATTTGTTGTTTTATTTATATATATATTTGTTGTTTTATTTATATATTTGTTGTTTTATTTATATATTTGTTGTTTTATTTATATATTTGTTGTTTTATTTATACGGCACCCAATGAATGGCGCTCCATGGTAGCCAACCTTCGATGTGGAGACGGCACTCAATGAATGGCGCTACATGGTAGCCAGCCTTTGATGTGGAGACGACACCCAATGAATGGCGCTCCATGGTAGTCAACCTTCGATGTGGAGACGGCACCCAATGAATGGCGCTCCATGGTAGCCAACCTTCGATGTGGAGACGGCACCCAATGAATGGCGCTCTATGGTAGTCAACCTTCGATGTGGAGACGGCACCCAATGAATGGCGCTCCATGGTAGTCAACCTTCGATGTGGAGACGGCACCCAATGAATGGTGCTCTATGGTAGTCAACCTTCGATGTGGAGACGGCACCCAATGAATGGCGCTCCATGGTAGCCAACCTTCGATGTGGAGACGGCACCCAATGAATGGCGCTCTATGGTAGCCAACCTTCGATGTGGAGACGGCACACAATGAATGACGCTCCATGGTAGCCAACCTTCGATGTGGAGACGGCACCCAATGAATGGCGCTCCATGGTAGCCAACCTTCGATGTGGAGACGACACCCAATGAATGGCGCTCCATGGTAGCCAACCTTCGATGTGGAGACGGCACCCAATGAATGGCGCTCTATGGTAGTCAACTTTCGATGTGGAGACGGCACCCAATGAATGGCGCTCCATGGTAGCCAACCTTCGATGTGGAGACGGCACCCAATGAATGGCGCTCTATGGTAGCCAACCTTCGATGTGGAGACGGTACTCAGCGATGATGGTGATTATGATAGTGTTGAATTTATTTATATATGTTTGGGTTTTAAAATGTTTATATGTTTAGTGTTTTATTTATTGTTCATGTTTTTGGAGCTTTATATACTTCCTTAGTTATCTGTTTTTTTTTTTTTTGTTTATCTGTTTGATAACTTAATTTTTTTGTACTCTTATCTTCGTGTGTTCTCTTTTATACAATTAGTGTGTTGTTTATTTATTCTTCGCACGCTACGAATTAACCCACTTGGATGATTTACTGATTTGAATATTTTATCTTATATTTTTTTTGGTCTTATATTTGTATTTGTATGTTTTGTCTTATCTTTGTATTTGTATGTTTTATCTTATATTTGTATTTGTATGTTTTGTCTTATATTTGATTATTTGTATGTTTTGTCTTGTATTTGTATGTTTTATCTTATATTTGTATGTTTTGTCTTATATTTGTATGTTTTATCTTATATTTGTATGTGTTGTCTTATATTTGTATGTTTTGTCTTATATTTGTATTTTGTCTTATATGTGTATGTTTTGTCTTATATTTGTTTGTTTGTGTGTTGTGTCTTATATTTGTTTGTTTGTTTCACTCCTTTCTTCATACATTTTGATGTCTTTATCACTTTAGTGTTTTGTTGGTCTGTTTTTTGTTGGTGGATTCGTTATTTGTAGTTTTCAGTGTTATGTATGTGTTGTTTGGTATGTTATTTGTTAAAATGCCATGTGTGTCATTTATATTTTGTCTTTGTTGAGTTTTTACTTTCCTGTGACAAGTACCATTTATTTGTATGTTTATTATACCTTCATGTTTTTGTCTCGATGTTTCAATTGTACATTTTATGTTCTTGTTCTGTGTGTAGTGTGCCATGTAGATTTTGTTTGGTGTATCATTTCTATGTGGTTCAGAGTGTCTTGTTTGTGCATGTTTGGTTTCTTGTTTACATCTTGTGTTATCGGTCTCCACGTTTGATTGTTTACATCTTGTGTTATCGGTCTCCACGTTTAATTGTTTACATCTTGTGTTATCGGTCTCCACGTTTGATTGTTTACTTATTGGTGGGTTATCAGTTCGGATGTTGCGATTTGTTTTCTTTTACTTTTTAGTGAGTTATCAAATTGTATTTTATGATTTGTATTTATGTTTTTAGTGAGTTCTCTCCGCATATTTTATTGATTTACTTTTGAGTTAGTTATTTGTTTACAATTTAGAATTGTTATTTATGTCTTTGGAGCTATCTGATTCCATGTTCGGTTTCCTATTTTCGTATCTGAGTTATATGCTTGCATTAAAAAAATTGTTAATGAGTTATTAGTTTGCATATTTGATTCATTAATTTTATATTTAAGTTACAAGGTTATATACTTAATGAACTCATTATTTGTTGGTGAATTATATGATTGCATATTTGAAAGGTTATTTTTAATGAGACATTCGCTGCATGTTTTATTACTTATTTATGCTTGCTGAGTGATGAGTTTGCATTTTTGGTTTATATTTTCAATTTGGTGAGTTACCTGTTTGCAAGTTTTAATTGTTATTTATTTTTTGGTGGAATATTTATGTGCATTCTTGATTGACATATTTTTTATGTGCTATCTGTTTTCGTTTCAGATTTATTAATTGTTTGGTGAGTTGTCTGCTTGTATATTTGATTTATTATCTGTTATTTGTGTAATGTATTGGCAGAGGATGTACTGACGCTCTATTCACCTTAAACAGCTGGCAGAAAAGACAAGAAAACACGATCAAAATTTGTGCATAACTTTCATTGACCAGGTAACAGCAGTCGACAGAGTAAACAGAGAACAACTGTAGCAGATACTAACAACATACGGAGTAAGACAACAAATCATCAAGTTAATTAAATGTCTCTGCACCAACAGTAGGGAGCCGCGATAGCTCAGTGGTTAGTGAACTGGACTACACAGGACAAGAGGTAGGGTTCGATCCCAACCGACGGCAGCGGTTCACCCAGCCTTTAATTGGTACCGAATTTTTTTCTGGGAAAGTAAAGCGGCACGGGCGTAATACCGACCACATTACCCCAAAAATCATGTGCCGAAGGTCTGTAAAATTTATGGTCACTAACACCATATTCCCTATACGTCACTTGGCGTGACGGGGGCACTTTTTAAAAAATTTAACATCAACAGCAGCTGCACAGTCAGAACAGCAGCAGGCTACACAGACCACTTCGAAGTTAGATCAGGTGAAAGACAGCGGTGCTTACTATCCCCCCTACTGTTTATTACATACATGGACTATATATGTAAGTTAGCCAACCCATCAGAGACAGAGGAGATCAACGAGCTTCTATTTGCAGACGACCAGGCACTAATACATGAAACAATAGAAGACCTACAAGAACACTTAAACAAACTCAACAGCTCAGGCACAAAATACAATATGAAAATCAACATCAACAAAACAGAAGTCATGAATATCGCCAAAAATAAACAGAACATCAACATAACTATAGAAGGCAGGCAACTAAGACAAGGAAAGGAATTCAAATACCTAGGAAGTCTGACAAACGATAATTCCCAAACAGCAGAGATAGAATCAAGATGCAACAAAGCTTGTCAAATCATCGGACAGTTACCACCACTAATGTCCCTTCCTATGAAATAATTCTGGAGACAAAACGGGCACTATACAATACAATCTTCATCCCAACGTTGTGCTACCAATGCCAGTCCTGGACCCTAGATGCAAGAACAATAAGAAAAATAACATCTACTAAGATGAAATGTGTTAGACGAATGACAAGAACAGAGCGTTCCTGCGGCCACCCAGCCTTAAATCAATGCTGGAATGTTCATGGTCAAGTATGGCTGCCTGACGGGACATGCGCACAACGTTGACCATGGACAAATATGAGCACTAACAACATAGCCCAGAGACATGCTCCGGTACAGCGCTTCCCCGCACTGTCTCTCAGTGTTGAGATATTTGCTTGCATTTCTGGTGCGTAGCCATACATACACATACACGCGCAAACTTCTGAGGCTAACACACACAAACACAAACAGACGCACTCACAAACACACGCTCATAAACGCACGCAGACACAAACACGCACAATCACCTAACTTCAGTGGCAGCTCCGAAATAAAAAGAAAATTACATACAAAATTGTTAGTAACATGTGAACCCAGCAGGTGAACGCAACAAGTGAACCCAGCAAGTGAACGCAACAAGTGAACCCAGCAAGTGAACGCAACAAGTGAACCCAATAAGTGAACCCAGTAAGTGAACGCAACAAGTGAACCCAATAAGTGTACCCAGCAAGTGTATCCATGAATTGAATTCAAGAGCTGAGCTCAACAAGTGAACCATTCCTTCCCTTACTCCTGCCATCTCTCATTACTTTGCTCATTCAAACGTTTCTTTTGTTCTAGCCTCTACTTTATTATCTCGCGCATGTGTGTGTGTGTGTTTGTGTGTGTGTGTGTGTGTGTGTATTGTTTGCTTTCTGTTTGACCCGCTGTTTTGTGTATAGCCTCTAGCGACATGTTTACTTCAGCTTTTTCTCATCCATACTGTCATTCAGCTGCTCATGTGTGACCTCCCAAGAAGGTCAAACACACAAACATCTTCTAATCTACATTCCAAGCCACTAAACGAAGCTGTTACTTCAAGTTGACAAACTTGTGAGACTACAACTGATTGGATCTGCTGAACCGCTCACAGTTGATCATTTTCTTATTCAATGGAACTACTAAAATAACATTCACACATCAATATTAACTTCTGCTAAA
>JAVIAB010000008.1:71581348-71658848 GCA_032433765.1 Megaustenia siamemsis
ATGATAAACACAGAAGTGCCCAGACCATGATAAACACAGAAGGCTATTGTGACCACCGACAGTGCCCTCTCAGCAAATGGCCACATGAAGGCGTCACTAAACTCGGATCGATTCAAGCCGAGTCTTTGAACTTATTCCCACTGACGCCTGTCCTAATGTAGACAAGAAAACATAGCCGTGCAAAGTGTGGATGAAGACATCAATAGTACAAGAATTCGACAACAAAATCAAATGTATAGGCTGGCAATAACGTGGGAGGTACACTTGTAAATGCTCGTGCTATTTTCGTTATTTACGTCATAATTTTTAGCATGGGAGCTGTCACGTGACCTATGCAAAAGTATTATTGTCGTTAAAATGGAGTATGAAAGGATATCACGTGACAGTTGCAATATTAACAGTCTAAGATAAGCAGATGTTGCCGTTTTAATGGCGTGAAGGAGATTTGCATGAATGGGCTGATTCGATTGGCTGGGTGGTCGAGAGAGTTAATCGTGTCATTATAGTGGACGACGCTGTTTTAGCTTCAGGTAGGATTGAAGGCATTGTTCTTAGTGGGTGACGCTGTTTTAGCTTCAGGTAGGATTGAAGGCATTGTTCTTAGTGGGTGACGCTGTTTTAGCTTCAGGTAGGATTGAAGGCATTGTTCTTAGTGGGTGACGCTGTTTTAGCTTCTGGTAGGATTGAAGGCATTGTTCTTAGTGGGTGACGCTGTTTTAGCTTCAGGTAGGATTGAAGGCATTGTTCTTAGTGGGTGACGCTGTTTTAGCTTCTGGTAGGATTGAAGGCATTGTTCTTAGTGGGTGACGCTGTTTTAGCTTCAGGTAAGATTGAAGACATTGTTCTTTGTGGGTGACGCTGTTTTAGCTTCAGGTAGGATTGAAGACATTGTTCTTTGTGGACGACGCTGTTTTAGCTTCAGGTAGGATTGAAGACATTGTTCTTTGTGGGTGACGCTGTTTTAGCTTCAGGTAGGATTGAAGACATTGTTCTTTGTGGGTGACGCTGTTTCAGCTTCAGGTAGGATTGAAGACATTGTTCTTTGTGGGTGACGCTGTTTTAGCTTCAGGTAGGATTGAAGACAGTGTTCTTTGTGGCCGACGCTGTTTTAAGTTCAGATAGGATTGAAGACATTGTTCTTTGTGGGTGACGCTGTTTTAGATTCAGGTAGGATTGAAGACATTGTTCTTTGTGGGTGACGCTGTTTTAGATTCAGGTAGGATTGAAGACATTGTTCTTTGTGGGTGACGCTGTTTTAGCTTCAGGTAGGATTGAAGACATTGTTCTTTGTGGGTGACGCTGTTTTAGCTTCAGGTAGGATTGAAGACATTGTTCTTTGTGGACGATGCTGTTTCAGCTTCAGATAGGATTAAAGACATTGTTCTTTGTGGGTGACGCTGTTTTAGCTTCAGGTAGGATTGAAGACATTGTTCTTTGTGGGTGACGCTGTTTTAGCTTCAGGTAGGATTGAAGACATTGTTCTTTGTGGGTGACGATGTTTTAGCTTCAGGTAGGATTGAAGACATTGTTCTTTGTGGGTGACGCTGTTTTAGCTTCAGGTAGGATTGAAGACATTGTTCTTTGTGGACGACGCTGTTTTAGCTTCAGGTAGGATTGAAGACATTGTTCTTAGTGGACGACGCTGTTTTAGCTTCAGGTAGGATTGAAGACATTGTTCTTAGTGGATGACGCTGTTTTAGCTTCAGGTAGGATTGAAGACATTGTTCTTTGTGGGTGACGCTGTTTTAGCTTCAGGTAGGATTGAAGACATTGTTCTTAGTGGGTGACGCTGTTTTAGCTTCAGGTAGGATTGAAGACATTGTTCTTAGTGGGTGACTGTCACTGACGCCATCAAACGATGGGCCCAATGTGATGCGTTGAATGTCTCGTTAAATTCTAACAGTTTACCAAGAGCCATATTATAGTATTACATTAAACATCGCTAATAAAACACCTCCTATATTAAAGTGTTACATTAAACATCGCTAATAAAACACCTCCTATATTAAAGTATTACATTAAACATCGCTAATAAAACACCTCCTATATTAAAGTATTACATTAAACATCAGTAATAAAACACCTCCTATATTAAAGTATTACATTAAACATCGCTAATAAAACACCTCCTATATTAAAGTATTACATTAAACATCGCTAATAAAACACCTCCTATATTAAAGTATTACATTAAACATCGCTAATAAAACACCTCCTATATTAAAGTATTACATTAAACATCGCTAATAAAACACCTCCTATATTAAAGTATTACATGGGTGTCCGGTTAGCGCAATCGATAGGCGGTTGGCTTACCACGGCAACAGCCGGGGTTCGTACCCTGGAGAGGACACCTGGGTTTTACTAATTCCCTAAAAATTAGTACCTCTGAAGTCGGAGTAAATCTGCCTGCATGGCGAGGGGCATCCTGTAATGGGATAAAACAGACTTTACACGCAAAATTCAGTCTCACAAAATTGAGTGGGTGGGACTTCGTCAGAGGTCAAAGCTGACGAAAGCGAACGAACGAACGAAAGTATTACATTAAAAATCGCTAATAAAACACCTCCTATATTAAAGTATTACATTAAACATCGCTAATAAAACACCTCCTATATTAAAGTATTACATTAAACATCGCTAATAAAACACTTCCTATATTAAAGTATTACATTAAACATCACTAATAAAACACCTCATATATTAAAGTATTACACTAAACATCGCTAATAAAACACCTATATTAAAGTATTACATTAAACATCGCTAATAAAACACCTCCTATATTAAAGTATTACATTAAACATCGCTAATAAAACACCTCCTATATTAAAGTATTACATTAAACATCGCTAATAAAACACCTCCTATATTAAAGTATTACATTAAACATCACTAATAAATTACCTCATATATTAAAGTATTACATTAAACATCGCTAATAAAACACCTCCTATATTAAAGTATTACATTAAACATCGCTAATAAATCACCTCCTATATTAAAGTATTACATTAAACATCGCTAATAAAACACCTCCTATATTAAAGTATTACATTAAACATCGCTAATTAAACACCTCCTATATTAAAGTATTACATTAAACATCGCTAATAAAACACCTCCTATATTAAAGTATTACATTAAACATCGCTAATAAAACACCTCCTATATTAAAGTATTACATTAAACATCACTAATAAATTACCTCATATATTAAAGTATTACATTAAACATCGCTAATAAAACACCTCCTATATTAAAGTATTACATTAAACATCGCTAATAAAACACCTCCTATATTAAAGTATTACATTAAACATCGCTAATAAAACACCTCCTATATTAAAGTATTACATTAAACATCGCTAATAAAACACCTCCTATATTAAAGTATTACATTAAACATCACTAATAAATTACCTCATATATTAAAGTATTACATTAAACATCGCTAATAAAACACCTCCTATATTAAAGTATTACATTAAACATCACTAATAAAACACCTATATTAAAGTATTACATTAAACATCACTAATAAATTACCTCATTTATTAAAGTATTACATTAAACATCACTAATAAATTACATCATATGTTAAAGTATTACATTAAACATCACTAATAAATCACCTGCTATATTAAAGTATTACATTAAACATCACTAATAAATCACCTCCTATATTAATGTATTACATTAGACATCACTAATAAATCACCTCCTATATTAATGTATTACATTAGACATCACTAATAAATCACCTGCTATATTAAAGTATTACATTAAACATCACTAATAAATTATTTCCTATATTAAAGTATTACATTAAACATCACTAATAAATTATTTCCTATATTAAAGTATTACATTAAACATCACTAATAAATTATTTCCTATATTAAAGTATTACATTAAACATCACTAATAAATTATTTCCTATATTAAAGTATTACATTAAACATCACTAATAAATTATTTCCTATATGAAAGTATTACATTAAACATCACTAATAAATCACCTATTTTCGACTCATAAATCTTTTGTTCCGCCAAACGTAGACCAAGCTCGCACATTAAGAGTGACGTCATATTTAGCAAGGTGGCTGACTGCCCCCAAATAAGCTCCCTTCTTTACTGCCTCTTCTGATTCAGAATGACACCGAAACGGCAATTCGTGTCTGACTAAAAGTCAGACTCCATCAACAAACCTTTGTCATATTTCCCTATTCTTTCATTAGTACCATCTCGTGGACACGAAGTCGCGTGTCCAACTGCAAGTCTAGTCGACAGCACTAGATGATTTGAGTTGTCGGATACTAGAAGTATGTTCCTCTGACATGTCATGTTTTGGACACGAAGTCGCATGTCCAACTGCAAGTCTAGTCGACAGGACTAGATGATTTGAGTTGTCGGAAACTAGAAGTATGTTCCTCTGACTTGCCATGTTCACTAATGGCATGATATAAATTGTTCACATTTTCATTTGTTGACGAAACTGTATCTTCATCACAAGACACGAGACAAGACCAGCAAAAGACTTCATCTAACGGATCACTTCCTGCAACCAATTGAGGTCTCCGTGCTTGCCATGTTTGAAAGCCTTGAATAGATTCATGATCTTAGTCTTGATGAGCTGCAACTAAGTTCTCAGGACATGCTTGTTCAACTTGTATTATGTTCAATTGTTATTCTATAGGATGAAGACGAAATGGATGTTTCAGTAATTGTTCAACAGGACATAACGAATCGTCCAGTGAGAATCAATAGCCACGACATCTCTGTAGTTCAGACACAAAGTAAGATATCAGATATTCATTTTCTCACACACATAATAAAACCTACAAATAAAATAATCAAAGTTCATCAACACAAACAGCAACTATCACAATTCTTTAACAAAGTTCATCAACACAAACAGCAACTATCTCAATTCTTTAACAAAGTTCATCAACACAAACAGCAACAACCTCAATTCTTTAACAAAGTTCATCAACACAAACAGCAACAACCTCAATTCTTTAACAAAGTTCGTCAACACAAACTGCAACTATCTCAATTCTTTAACAAAGTTAATCAACACAAACAGCAACTACATCAATTCTTTAACAAAGTTCATCAACACAAACAGCAACAATCTCAATTCTTTAACAAAGTTCATCAACACAAACAGCAACAATCTCAATTCTTTAACAAAGTTCACCAACACAAACAACAACTATCTCAATTCTTTAACAAAGTTCATCAACACAAACAGCAACTATATCAATTCTTTAACAAATTTCGTCAACACAAACAGCAACTATCTCAATTCTTTAACAAAGTTCATCAACACAAACAGCAACTATCTCAATTCTTTAACAAAGTTCATCAACACAAACAGCAACTACCTCAATTCTTTAACAAAGTTCATCAACACAAACAGCAACTATCTCAATTCTTTAACAAAGTTCATCAACACAAACAGCAACTATCTCAATTCTTTAACAAAGTTCATCAACACAAACAGCAACTACCTCAATTCTTTAACAAAGTTCGTCAACACAAACAACAACAATGTCAATTCTATAACAAAGTTCATCAACACAAACAGCAACTACCTCAATTCTTTAACAAAGTTCATCAACACAAACAGCAACTATCTCAATTCTTTAACAAAGTTCAAAAAACAAAAACAGCAACAACCTCAATTCTTTAACAAAGTTCATCAACACAAACAGCAACAACCTCAATTCTTTAACAAAGTTCGTCAACACAAATTGCAACTATCTCAATTCTTTAACAAAGTTCATTAACACAAACAGCAACAATGTCAATTTTTTAACAAAGTTCATCAACACAAACAGCAACAATCTCAATTCTTTAACAAAGTTCATCAACACAAACAGCAACTATCTCAATTCTTTAACAAAGTTCATCAACACAAACAGCAACAATCTCAATTCTTTAACAAAGTTCGTCAACACAAACAACAACAATCTCAATTCTTTAACAAAGTTCGTCAACACAAACAGCAACTATCTCAATTCTTTAACAAAGTTCATCAACACAAACAGCAACAACCTCAATTATTTAACAAAGTTCGTCAACACAAACAGCAACAATCTCAATTCTTTAACAAAGTTCATCAACACAAATAGCAATAACCTCATTCTTTAACAAAGTTCATCAACACAAACAGCAACTATCTCAATTCTTTAACAAAGTTCATCAACACAAACAGCAACTATCTCAATTCCTTAACAAAGTTCATCAACACAAACAGCAACTACCTCAATTCTTTAACAAAGTTCATCAACACAAACAGCAACTCTCTCAATTCTTTAACAAAGTTCATCAACACAAACAGCAACTATCTAATTTCTTTAACAAAGTTCATCAACACAAAAAGCAACAATCTCAATTCTTTAACAAAGTTCATCAACACAAACAGCAACTACCTCAATTCTTTAACAAAGTTCATCAACACAAACAGCAACTATCTCAATTCTTTAACAAAGTTCAACACAAACAGCAACAATCTCATTTCTTGAACAAAGCTCATCAACACAAACAGCAACTCTCTCAATTCTTTAACAAAGTTCATCAACACAAACAGCAACTATCTCAATTCTTTAACAAAGTGCATCAACACAAACAGCAACAATCTCAATTCTTTAACAAAGCATCGTTAACTTAACAAATAAATTGCGTTTTTACACTCTCTCAAGGGACTGAAATGTGTCAAGTCTGGACTCTCTAAGAAGCTATGAATCCAAGGCTTATTCGTGACGTAAAAGTGCATGCAGTATCTAATGTCAAAGATCGTGTCTGCTATTGTATACAACAGTAGCAATAACTGACAGTTACAACAGTAGCATTAATTGATAGTTACAACAGCAGCAATAACTGACAGTTACAACAGTAGCAATAACCGACAGTTACAACAGTAGCATTAATTGATAGTTACAACAGTAGCAATAACTGACAGTTACAACAGTAGAAATATTTGACACTTACAACAGTAGCAATAACTGACAGTTACAACAGTAGCAATAATAGACAGTTACAACAGTAGCAATAACTGACAGTTACAACGGTAGCAATAACTGACAGTTACAACAGTAGCAATAATTGACAGTTACAACAGTAGCAATAATTGACAGTTACAACAGTAGCAATAACTGACAGTTACAACGGTAGCAATAACTGACAGTTACAACAGTAGCAATAACTGACAGTTACAACGGTAGCAATAACTGACAGTTACAACAGTAGCAATAATTGACAGTTACAACAGTAGCAATAATTGACAGTTACAACAGTAGCAATAATTGACAGTTACAACAGTAGCAATAACTGACAGTTACAACAGTAGCAATAATTGACAGTTACAACGGTAGCAATAATTGACAGTTACAACAGTAGCAATAATAGACACCAACAACAGTAGCAATAACAGACACCAACAACAGTAGCAATAATTGACAGTTACAACAGTAGCAAATATTAGACACCTTCAACATGTGATGGTAAAAGACAACTCCGGAGTTCAACAAACTAATGACATGACAATCCCACAATTGAAATAACGTCATTAAAAACATGTTTGTGATTAGGATACTCGTGCGCTCACTGTGATATTCCTGGACTCGATGAGGCAGACAGGTTGGCAAATGAAGGTGGCAAGTTACAACAGCCAGATACAAGTACAACTTATGAGGAATCAATTGAAGGCTATGCATGAAAAGTGTTCCTTGTTGCAGTTTCCTCATATTTCAAGTCCAGCTTGTTGCAGGAGCTACTGTGCTCTGTGCACACCGTGAGCTGTGTGTCTCATCCGTTTTGATCATGTTTCGATATATTCCATTTGTTTACGATGAATGATGATATCGTATGACAGGGAATAGTTGACTGTGTTCACTTTCTGCGCGGTTTCGCCTTATGTCTTTTGGCGTGTACTGAGACTGCTACGATGTGGACTACAGTTACCTTTCTTTATTTGGGAGATGAGATATTCGGATGATTACGCTGGCACGGGCGGTTGAGCAATTATGGATTTTAATTCGTTTGCAGTGATACCTGGGCCTTCCATAAACAAACAACCGAAGAGGATTGTCAGGAACAAATACATGAACAAATGGGATAGAGAACTCCAGGGCTATCAGAACAATGATGTCTACTACCAGCTCAACACAACAATAATATCTACTACCAGCTCAACACAACAATAATATCTACTACCAGCTCAACACAACAATAATATCTACTACCAGCTCAACACAACAATAATATCTACTACCAGCTCAACACAACAATAATATCTACTACCAGCTCAACACAACAATAATATCTACTACCAGCTCAACAGAAAAAAATTCTGCTACAATCATGGCCAACATTTGATGAACAGAGAAGGTTCTTGTGGCTATCACCGGTACCATACCAGGACAAGCTGTATGGAGATGTCACCAACCTTGAGCTGACCGACGCTTCCTTCGAACTTGTTGACGTCTAGAGGTGAACGCAGAAGAAGAAATGCTCAGAGAAAATGTTCATAAACCTACCAGTTTCACAATGGAACCATTAAAATTTGGTACTCGAGAAGAAATTCATTATAAATTGGTTCGGCCACATAACAAGACAAAAAGAACTAACAATGACTCAAAGAGCCTTAAATAAATGCTACGAAAACGCCAGATTAAGAGGAAGACCGAGAAAGAGATGGATAAAGGGGATACTAGAGTCACTTGGAGGAATAACATCAGAAGAGGCCAACAGAAGAGCAAAGAATCGCAGATTGTTTCTCCCCTCGACGCCAAAGACAGCAGAGGAAGGATAGAAGAAGAAGAAGAATCATTACTCAAAGTTTAGAGAGATGTTGCCGAACTAGATAGCGTGTTGATGGGTAAATCGGTACAATATGGGTTCGAGTCGAATCACCTTAAAAAGATACCTGATTTTTAAAATGGAAAAATAAAGCGGCACGTGTGTAATACTGACCACATTACCGCACAAATCATGTGCTGAAGGTCTGTACAATGTATGGTCACTAACACCATATTCCCTATACGCCACTTGGCGTGACGAGGCTCTTACTTATTTTACTTATAGATCCCGCATGACGATATGTCATAGATTCAACATCTATGACTCCATTTCAACTTATTAGGTTGATAAGTGACATTTGCATCAACAATAATAAACCGGTCCACTGGCTTGTCACTAACTATCATCATGTGTCTCAGGCATGCTTGTCTCTTAGACTACTCACAGAGTCCACTGGCTTGTCACTAACCATCATCATGTGTCTCAGGCATGCTTGTCTCTTAGACTACTCACAGAGTCCACTGGCCTGTCACTAACCATCATCATGTGTCTCAGCAGAGCCCACTGGCCTGTCACTAACCATCATCATGTGTCTCACCGAGCCCACTGCATGGATTAACTGTGATGGTCTCTGAATCCCTTCCAAGCGCATGGCGACCTATGACCTCCACATATGACTGATGAATCACATCCGGGTTAAACCGCTAGTTGTAGTTAATCGAAGGCCCCGGTATCACTGCAAACAAATTAAAATCCATGATTGCTCAACCACCCGTGCTAGTGGAATTATCCTAATTACTATCTCATCTCATTGATGGATGGCTGTAGTCCCCATCGTAGCAGCCACAGCACACGCCTAAGACATAAAGCGAAGCCGCACGGAAAGTGAACCTAGTGGAACTGTCCTTCGACACACGATATCATAATTCATCGGAAGTTATCAGAATATCCGCCTTATTGACCGGAAGTCCTCTTGGTTTCATCAAAGTAATGTTCCCATGAAGTTTAAGCAAACTGACGAGAGTCCTCATGTTATCCTCCACAGAATTAAAATAAAAAATGACAGCTCACTTTTCGAATCTTTCAGTGGAAGAAGTTTACAAGACTCGGGAAAAATCACAAATAATCAACAGTAGAAAAAAAAACAAAGAACAACTATAGCCATATAGACAAGCAGAAACAGGATTGAACACGAACTCCTCGGTACGGCGTATTGCCGCTATAAACAAACGCTAGAGCATACGGTCAAATAAGCAACCTAAAAAAGTTGCTCACATTGGCGATATCTTTCACGCATTTGCTGTACCCATGACTATAACATAGAGTTCCGAACACAACTCGGGAGTAAATTGTGTCTCTTTTACCTCACTTCTCGTGCCCCCTCAGCGATGTTTCTTGTCCTCTACAATGTTGACATTGATAGAAGCTTTCTCTGGACATCACCGCTCCCAGGTTACCCTGCCACGTCCATCTTGTGTTACTATGTATCTCCAACTTTTGTAAATGTTTTCTCTAATGTTTGCCCTAATGTTTGCTCTAATGTTTGCCCTAATGTTTGCTCTAATGTTTGCTCTAATGTTTGCTCTAATGTTTGCTCTAATGTTTGCCCTAATGTTTGCTCTAATGTTTGCCCTAATGTTTGCTCTAATGTTTGCCCTAATATTTGCTCTAATGTTTGCCCTAATGTTTGCTCTAATGTTTGCCCTAATGTTTGCTCTAATGTTTGCTCTAATGTTTGCCCTAATGTTTGCTCTAATGTTTGCTCTAATGTTTGCTCTAATGTTTGCCCTAATGTTTGCTCTAATGTTTGCCCTAATGTTTGCTCTAATGTTTGCCCTAATGTTTGCTCTAATGTTTGCCCTAATGTTTGCTCTAATGTTTGCCCTAATGTTTGCTCTAATGTTTGCTCTAATGTTTGCCCTAATGTTTGCTCTAATGTTTGCTCTAATGTTTGCCCTAATGTTTGCTCTAATGTTTGCTCTAATGTTTGCCCTAATGTTTGCTCTAATGTTTGCTCTAATGTTCGCTCTAATGTTTGCTCTAATGTTTGGTTCACTCTCATCTCAAACTAAAAACAAAAGGGTCACTCTGATCTCAAATTTAGAACAAAATGTTCTCTCTGATCTCAAATTTAGAACAAATGTTCTCTCTGATCTCAAATTTAGAACAAAATGTTCTCTCTGATCTCAAATTTAGAATAAAAAGTTCTGTCTGATCTCAAATTTAGAACAAAAGGTTCACTCTGATCTCAAATTTAGAACAAAATGTTCTCTCTGATCTCAAATTTAGAACAAAATGTTCTCTCTGATCTCAAATTTAGAACAAAAGGTTCTCTCTGATCTCAAATTTAGAACAAAAGGTTCACTCTGATCTCAAATTTAGAACAAAATGTTCTCTCTGATCTCAAATTTAGAACAAAAGGTTCTCTCTGATCTCAAATTTAGAACAAAAAGTTCACTCTGATTTCAAAATTAGAACAAAAAGTTCTGTCTTATCTCAAAATTAGAACAAAAAGTTCTGTCTATCTCAAATTTAGACCAAAAGGTTCTGTCTGATCTCAAATTTTTAAACAAAGGTGATCATTTATTGTTTTTCTTTCCACTCATACAATTGTTGGGAGGAATCGGCGAATACTGAGTTGTGATCAGTGAGCTAACGCCGAGTACATTGTCCATAGTGCACTTCCAAGTACATCAGCTGCTGCCTATCTCATAGTCCATCGTGTGACAATCAACATGGGGTAAGGAAGGGACATCAGGTACCCGTGTTGGCTTGATGAATTAGAGATTGTAGTAGGCGGTTTAGCGATTGTAGTAGACGGATTAGTGATTGTAATAGACGGGTTAATGATTGTAATACACAGATTAGTGATTGTAATAGACGGATTAGTGATTGTAATAGACGGATTAATGATTGTAATACACAGATTAGTGATTGTAATAGACGGATTAAGGATTGTAATACACAGATTAGTGATTGTAATAGACGGATTAGTGATTGTAATAGACGGATTAGTGATTGTAATAGACGGATTAGTGATTGTAATAGACAGATTAGGGATTGTAATAGCCGGATTAATGATTGTAATACACAGATTAGTGATTGTAATAGACGGATTAATGATTATAATACACAGATTAGTGGTTGTAATAGACGGATTAGTGATTGTAATAGACGGATTAATGAATCTAGTATACATATTTTCGACAATTTATGGAAACTAGATACTGTCAGTATTCCCCACAAAGAATGGAAATAAAAATTAAAATAAAATAATTTTAAAAAAGGAAAATGTTGTATAGTAACAGCTCTACGTAGGTGAGAAACAAAATAAAAATAGAAAGACGTTTCGGCAGAGTAGGCCTTCAGCTGCAGCAATAAACAACCCAAAAGCTATATAAGGATATACACCGACATCTTTCCCACGAAGCCTCGCTGTGTGTTTCCCAATCTGTCCCAGATTTATTTTCTTTGTCATGACCTCTTCGCGAGATCAACAAAATGTGTACACATTTTTATTTGCAGAAAAAGAACAATTAAATGTAGGTTGAATTAGAAAGACAAGGTTACAACATGAAGATGTAGGTCTTGACGCCAGAGATTAGTACATGTAGGCTGGTGCAATGTTAGGCAAATGTAAGCGCATTATGGGATAGCTAGGTCTAGCTGATCGATACTTCTAGACAGGTTGAGGCAAATTGAGGGGAATATTTGATTTAAATAATCTAATTTAGGCAAATTGAGGGGAATGTTTGATTTACATAATCTAATTTAGGCAAATTGAGGGGAATATTTGATTTACATAATCTAATTTAGGCAAATTGAGGGGAATATTTGCTTTACATAATCTAATTTAGGTAAATTGAGGGGAATGTTTGATTTACATAATCTAATTTAGACAAATTGAGGGGAATGTTAGATTTAAATAATCTAATTTAGGCAAATTGAGGGGAATATTTGATTTACATAATCTAATTTAGGCAAATTGAGGTGAGTGTTTGATTTACATAATTAAATTTAGGCAAATTGAGGGGAATATTTGATTTTCATAATTTAATTTAGTCAAATTGAGGGGAGTGTTTGATTTACATAATTTAATTTCGGCAAATTGAGGGGAATGTTTGATTTACATAATTTAATTTATGCAAATTGAGGGGAGTGTTTGATTTACATAATTTAATTTATGCAAATTGAGGGGAGTGTTTGATTTACATAATCTAATTTAGGCAAATTGAGGACAGTGTTTGATTTACATAATCTAATTTAGGTAAATTGAGGGGAATGTTTGATTTACATAATCTGATTTAGGCAAATTGAGGGGAATGTTTGATTTACATAATCTAATTTAGGCAAATTGAGGGGAATGTTTGATTTCATCATCATCATCATCGAGTGCCGTCTCCACAACCAAGGTTGGCTACCATGGATCGGCATTTCACTCTTGCTCTGATGGTTCAGGTTGTCATTGATTGACTTGTCCATCTTTTGATGTTACTCCACTTCAAAATCAAAAATACAAAATCAAACTGCTGTTTGATTTACATAATCGGATTTAGGTAAATTGAGGGGAAAGTTTGATTTACATAATCGGATTTAGGTAAATTGAGGGGAAGTTTGATTTACATAATTTGATTTAGGCAAATTGTAGGGGAAACTTTGATTTACATAATTTGATTTAGGTAAATTGAGGGGAAAGTTTGATTTACATAATCGGATTTAGGTAAATTGAGGGGAAGTTTGATTTATAGAATCAAAGGAGTCAAAAACAATCTGCAGCTTCCTGATGGCTATTAAATCACATTGAATACAAGGTAATGACAACACACAAATCCAAGGTAATGACAACACACAAATACAAGGTAATGACAACACACAAATACAAGGTAATGACAACACACAAATACAAGGTGATGATAACACACAAATACAAGGTGATGATAACACACAAATACAAGCTAATGAGAACACACAAATACAAGCTAATGAGAACACACAAATACAAGGTGATGATAACACACAAATACAAGGTGATGATAACACACAAATACAAGGTGATGATAACACACAAATACAAGGTGATGACAACACACAAATAAAAGGTGATGATAACACACAAATACAACACACAAATACAAGGTGATGACAACACACAAATACAAGGTGATGACAACACACAAATACAAGGTGATGGTAACAAATAAATAGAAGGTGATGATAACACACAAATACAAGGTGATGACAACACACAAATTCAAGGTGATGATAACACACAAATACAAGGTGATGATAACACATAAATACAAGGTGATGATAACACACAAATACAAGGTGATGATAACACACAAATAGAAGGTGATGATAACACACAAATACAAGGTGATGATAACACACAAATAGAAGGTGATGATAACACACAAATACAAGGTGATGATAACACACAAATAGAAGGTGATGATGACACACAAATACAACACACAAATACAAGGTGATGACAACACACAAATACAAGGTGATGACAACACACAAATACAAGGTGACGATAACACACAAATACAAGGTGATGACAACACACAAATACAGGGTCATGATAAGACATAAATAGAAGGTGATGATAACACACAAATACAAGGTGATGACAACACACAAATACAAGGTGATGACAACACACAAATACAAGGCAATGACAACACACAAATACAAGGTGATGATAACACACAAATACAAGGCGATGACAACACACAAATACAAGGTGATGATAACACACAAATACAAGCTAATGACAACACACAAATACAACCATAATGACAACACACACATACAAACATAATGGAAACACACAAATACAAACAAAATGACCAACATTGTTCATGACCAGCCCATTTCAAATTGTTTTCCTGATCCAGCCTTTATGATCAAACTTTTCTAACAAATATCTGGGAGCGCACATTCAGCGCACTAGAGTACATGATATTTATGTAATATGAGATACATTACAGTGTCCAATGAGCACTGTATGATTACAGAGCTAACATGTCAACATTGGGTGGCATGTTATTTGCAGAACGTTGCATTCATCACAGCCCGTCTGAAAGAATCTCTGTCTCTAGCCAGATCTCCCACTGAACGTTACATTCACCACAACCTGTCTAAAAGAATCTCTGTCTCTAGCCAGATCTCCCACTGAACGTTACATTCACCACAACCCGTCTGAAAGAATCTCTGTCTCTAGCCAGATCTCCCACTGAACGTTACATTCACCACAACCTGTCTAAAAGAATCTCTGTCTCTAGCCAGATCTCCCACTGAACGTTACATTCACCACAGCCCGTCTGAAAGAATCTCTGTTTCTAGCCAGATCTCCCACTTCTTCTGTTGCCATGTTCATGTTCTCCTTGTTTTGAAATCACCTTGTTCTTGAAATCACCTTGTTCTTGCTATGCCCCCCCACCCCCCAATGCGTCGCCCAGGCCCATGACTTCCATTATAGTTCTTTTGATAGAATAACTGACATTATAGTTCTTTTGACACAATAACTGACATTATAGCCTTTTGATACAATAACTGACATTATTGCCTTTTGATACAATAACTGACATTATATTTTTTTTTGATAGAATAACTGACATTATAGTATTTTGATTACTCCACTTCAAAATCTAAAATACAAAATCAAACTGCTGTTTGATTTACATAATCGGATTTAGGCAAATTGACGGGAAGTTTGATTTACATAATCGGATTTAGGTAAATTGAGGGGAAAGTTTGATTTACATAATCGGATTTAGGTAAATTGAGGGGAAGTTTGATTTACATAATTTGATTTAGGCAAATTGAAGGGGAAAGTTTGATTTACATAATTTGATTTAGGTAAATTGAGGGGAAAGTTTGATTTACATAATCGGATTTAGGTAAATTGAGGGGAAGTTTGATTTATAGAATCAAAGGAGTCAAAAACAATCTGCAGCTTCCTGATGGCTATTAATTCACATTGAATACAAGGTAATGACAACACACAAATCCAAGGTAATGACAACACACAAATACAAGGTAATGACAACACACAAATACAAGGTAATGACAACACACAAATACAAGGCAATGACAACACACAAATGCAAGGTAATGACAACACACAAATACAAGGTAATGAAAACACACAAATACAAGGTAATGACAACACACAAATACAGGGTAATGACAACACACAAATACAAGGTAGTGAAAACACACAAATACAAGGTGATGATAACACACAAATACAAGGTGATGATAACACACAAATACAAGCTAATGAGAACACATAAATACAAGGTGATGATAACACACAAATACAAGGTGATGATAACACACAAATACAAGGTGATGATAACACACAAATACAAGCTGATGATAACACACAAATACAAGGTGATGACAACACACAAATAAAAGGTGATGATAACACACAAATACAACACACAAATACAAGGTGATGACAACACACAAATACAAGGTGATGACAACACACAAATACAAGGTGATGGTAACAAATAAATAGAAGGTGATGATAACACACAAATACAAGGTGATGACAACACACAAATACAAGGTAATGACAACACACAAATACAAGGTAATGACAACACACAAATACAAGGTGATGATAACACACAAATACAAGGTGATGATAACACACAATTACAAGCTAATGAGAACACACAAATACAAGCTAATGAGAACACACAAATACAAGGTGATGATAACACACAAATACAAGGTGATGACAACACACAAATACAAGGTGATGATAACACACAAATACAAGGTGATGATAACACACAAATAGAAGGTGATGATAACACACAAATACAAGGTGATGATAACACACAAATAGAAGGTGATGATGACACACAAATACAACACACAAATACAAGGTGATGACAACACACAAATACAAGGTGATGACAACACACAAATACAAGGTGATGATAACACACAAATACAAGGTGATAACAACACACAAATACAGTGGTCATGATAACACATAAATAGAAGGTGATGATAACACACAAATACAAGGTGATGACAACACACAAATACAAGGTGATGACATCACACAAATACAAGGCAATGACAACACACACATACAAAGTGATGATAACACACAAATACAAGGCGATGACAACACACAAATACAAGGTGATGATAACACACAAGTACAAGGTGATGACAACACACAAATATAAGGTGACGATAACACACAAATACAAGGTGATGACAACACACAAATACAAGGTGATGACTACACACAAATACAAGGTGATGACAACACACAAATACAAGCTAATGAGAACACACAAAGACAAGGAAATGACAACACACAAATACAAGGTGATTACAACACACAAATACAAGGTGATTACAACACACAAATACAAGGTGATGACAACACACAAATACAAGCTAATGAGAACACACAAAAACAAGGAAATGACAACACACAAATACAAGGTGATTACAACACACAAATACAAGGTAATGACAACACACAAATACAAACATAATGACAACACACACATACAAACATAATGAAAACACACAAATACAAACAAAATAAAACACACAAATACAAACATAATGACCAACATTGTTCATGACCAGCCCATTTCAAATTGTTTTCCTGATCCAGCCTTTATGATCAAACTTTTTCTAACAAATATCTGGGAGCGCACATTCAGCGCACTAGAGTACATGACATTTATGTAATATGAGATACATTACAGTGTTCAATGAGCACTGTATGATTACAGAGCTAACATGTCAACATTGGGTGGCATGTTATTTGCAGAACGTTGCATTCATCACAGCCCGTCTGAAAGAATCTCTGTCTCTAGCCAGATCTCCCACAGAACGTTACATTCACCACAACCTGTCTAAAAGAATCTCTGTCTCTAGCCAGACCTCCCACTGAACGTTACATTCACCACAGCCCGTCTGAAAGAATCTCTGTCTCTAGCCAGATCTCCCACTTCTTCTGTTGCCATGTTCATGTTCTCCTTGTTTTGAAATCACCTTGTTCTTGCTATGCCCCCCCCCCCTTATTGCGTCGCCCAGGCCCATGACTTCCATTATAGTTCTTTTGATAGAATAACTGACATTATAGTTATTTTGACACAATAACTGACATTATGGCCTTTTGATACAATAACTGACATTATTGCCTTTTGATACAATAACTGACATTATAGTTCTTTTGATAGAATAACTGACATTATAGTATTTTGATATAATAACTGACATTATAGCCTTTTGATACAATAACTGACATTATAGACTTTTGATACAATAACTGACATTATAGCCTTTTGATACGATAACTGACATTATAGCCTTTTGATACAATAACTGACATTATAGCCTTTTGATACAATAACTGACCTTATAGTTCTTTTGATAGAATAACTGACATTATAGTTCTTTTGATACAATAACTGAAATTATAGTTCTTTTGATACAATAACTGACATTATAGTTCTTTTGATACAATAACTGACATTATAGCCTTTTGATACAATAACTGACATTATAGCCTTTTGATACAATAACTGACATTATAGTTTTTTTGATACAATAACTGACCTTATAGTTCTTTTGATAGAATAACTGACATTATAGTTCTTTTGATACATAACTGAAATTATAGTTCTTTTGATACAATAACTGACATTATAGTTCTTTTGATACATTAACTGACATTATAGTTCTTTTGATAGAATAACTGGCATTATAGTTCTTTTGATACAATAACAGACATTATAGTTTTTTTGATACAATAACTGATATTATAGTTCTTTTGATACATTAACTGACATATAGTTCTTTTGATAGAATAACTGACATTATAGTTCTTTTGATAGAATAACTGACATTATAGTTCTTTTGATACAATAACTGACATTATAGTTCTTTTGATACAATAACTGACATTATAGTTCTTTTGATAAAATAACTGACATTATAGTTCTTTGGATACAATAACTGACATTATAGTTCTTTTGATACAACAACTGATATTTTAGTTCTTTGGATACAATAACTGACATTACAGCTCTTTTTCTTAGTTGACTTGGCCGTGTGCTCTAGCGTTCGATTTCTTGTGTCAAGGCGCTGTGCCAAGGAGTACGGGTTCAATCGTGATTCGGACCATACATTGTTCTTTCTTTTTTTTTTCTGTGGTTAATTTGATGTTGTTGATGTTATTGCTCTACGTTATTGTCCAAAATATCAAAGAATTTTCGCTAAATTAGGGTTTTCAATTAATCAATTTTCTTCTTTGTTCTTTCTGGTGTCCTCCAGCAATCTAGTACAATCTTGTACAAACACATAATTTTATTTGTGTGTCGTCATCATGCTTCTATTTGTGTGTTGTCATTATACTTCTTTTGGTGTGTTGTAATTTCCATGTATTTGTGTGTTATTAATATACTTCTATTTGTGTGTTGTCATTTCCATGTATTTGTGCGTTGTCATCAGGCTTCTATTTGTGTGTCGTCATTATGCTTCAATTTGTGTGTCGATATTATGCTTCTATTTGTGTGTCGTCATTATGCTTCTATTTGTGTGTCGTCATTATGCTTCTATTTGTGTGTTGTCATCATGCTTCTATTTGTGTGTCGTCATTATGCTTCTATTTGTGTGTCATCATTATGCTTCTATTTTTGTGTCGTCATCATGCTTCTATTTGTGTGTCGTCATTATGCTTCTATTTGTGTGTCGTCATTATGCTTCTATTTGTGTGTTGTCATTATGCTTCTATTTGTGTGTTGTCATTTCCATGTATTTGTGTGTTGTTTTTATGCTTCTATTTGTGTGTTGTTTTTATGCTTCTATTTGTGTGTTGTCATTTCCATGTATTTGTGTGTTGTTTTTATGCTTCTATTTGTGTGTTGTCATTTCCATGTATTTGTGTGTTGTTTTTATGCTTCTATTTGTGTGTTGTCATTATGCTTCTATTTGTGTGTTGTCATTTCCATGTATTTGTGTGTTGTTTTTATGTTTCTATTTGTGTGTTGTCATTTCCATGTATTTGTGTGTTGTTTTTATGCTTCTATTTGTGTGTTGTCATTATGCTTCTATTTGTGTGTTTTCATTATGCTTCTATTTGTGTGTTGTCATTATGCTTCTATTTGTGTGTTGTCATTATGCTTCTATTTGTGTGTTGTCATTATCCTTCTATTTGTGTGTTGTCATTTCCTTGTATTTGTGTGTTGTCATTTCCATGTATTTGTGTGTTGTCGTTTCCAAGTATTTGTGTGTTGTCATTTCCTTGTATTTGTGTGTTGTCATTTCCTTGTATTATCTAATACAACTCATGAAAATTCAGCTTTGTAACAATATTTGCATCTTTTGCCCTCGTACTTATTTAGTTTCCGAATCTAAATATAACCTTCTAGACACATTACAAAAAATTATGATTTATTTATCAATATATCTATATACTTGTACTCCATATCAGTTACATATGCGTCATCTTTAATAACATATACATGTAAGAGTATGTAAATACGGATGTGTATGTGTTTTAGAATTTGTAAATAAATTATATGGGATTTTTATTTGTAAATTGTAGTGTAGGACGCTGATTAGTAAGAATATTTTATGTTAAAATAAAATGGACATAAAGTCCTCTATAGGTCATAACTCTGCCAGCATCAGCAGGTGGCGTGTGCCTACAGCATCTGGACTGCGTTTATGTACATGATATATGCAGAAAGCGATATCATATGTGAAATGTGATAGGATGTAAATGTAAGTAACATGCATGCAGATATTAGATTATGTTTCAACCGTGACGTCACGGTAACGCGCCCCATATGAAGCTGTCTAATGCGCGTCAGTGTGTCCCGACCTCGCTACCATGAATACCTTGTTATTGTTCTCCTTCATCGGGTCAATGGTTGACATATCCAGCAACATTTTTCTAGTTACACTTCTTTGTTTATATGTACACATATATGCGACTTTACTATTAATGATGCACATATAGAGTCATATTTAATATTGTTGTTGTTGTGTTGTTGTTGGTGTGTTGTTGTGTTGTTGTTGTGTTGTTGTTGTTGTTGTGTTGTTGTTGTTGTGTTGTTGTGTTGTTGTGTTGTTGTTGTTGTGTTGTTGTTGTTGTGTTGTGCGAGAGTGAGCGAGAACTAAATTATGGCACAGATCGCTGTCACAATATTTTAAATCTGGACACCAGTTATCACAATATTTTAAATCTGGACACCAGTTATCACAATATTTCAAATCTGGACACCAGTTATCACAATATTTCAAATCTGGACACCAGTTATCACAATATTTCAAATCTGGACACCAGTTATCACAATATTTCAAATCTGGACACCAGTTATCACAATATTTCCAATCTGGACACCAGTTATCACAATATTTCCAATCTGGACACCAGTTATCACAATATTTCAAATCTGGACACCAGTTATCACAATATTTCCAATCTGGACACCAGTTATCACAATATTTTAAATCTGGACACCAGTTATCACAATATTTCAAATCTGGACACCAGTTATCACAATATTTCCAATCTGGACACCAGTTATCACAATATTTCAAATCTGGACACCAGTTATCACAATATTTCAAATCTGGACACCAGTTATCACAATATTTCAAATCTGGACACCAGTTATCACAATATTTCAAATCTGGACACCAGTTATCACAATATTTCAAATCTGGACACCAGTTATCACAATAAGGATGAATGAACTTCCAATAAATTCAACAACATGGAGATGCCATCCAAACACAGTCGCAAATATTTCACATTCAACCGCTGACATTCTCTCAAAGAATGAAAACTAATAACTGTGCAAGATGTCAGCGAGATTACCTGCCATTGTTTACAAATGTGCTTGTTTTACAAGACTCATGTTTATGTGTGGTCTATTGCCGTGTTTAAGTAGAAAGAAATCTTTACATCCCGCACACCTGAGTTCTACTACCATTCTGTACTCACCGTTTCTAAAGATGGTCGTAGCGGTATCCAAACTGATGCATGATCTACACTGATCGACGCTCGAGCCGCGGTATCGCCAGCCCTAGACAATCATCTTAGACTAGACAGAGATAACTTCTACAAGCTGGTGATTTCACCAACACGGATCAATGCACTCCCCACCTGCTACAGTCAACAACTCTCAATTATCAGCTTCAAATTGATGCCTAGATGGAGAGAAGACGATCAAACTCGGAAGACACAAAATCACTTATTGTTTAATCTCCATTTGAATAGACCAAGGGCCGTGATAGAAGCATAACCCGTTATGATGAAAGAAACAATAACTTGTGATATAACATAATGAATATCAGTGGTTACAAAGAGAAATCCTCATAATTAGACCGTCTCTTTTATGTTGTTATTATTAATATTGTTTTATTATTTTGTTGTTGAAGTCGGGGCGACTTATGTTATCATGACTCCAACACCCCACGGCAATTCTTGCGCAGTAGGCGGCCATTCAAGATAGTCCATGTTAAGCTGGTGGCGATTGGTTTACCTGGCCCACAGTCAACCAATCACACGTACTGTGGGCGGGGTTAAATAACTTCGACTGACAGGCTGGAAGTGTCGAGCGGGTGGTTGGGGAAACACAGATGACGCTGTAGCTAATGTTAGCGCTGGTGCTACAAGGTGGTGTGGGTATGGTCGGAGACTTGCTAACTTTGACTTGGGCCCACATTCGTTTTTATTCTTTTAGTTTATTTTCTTCTGGAGCGGGGGGGGGGGGGGGGGGGTGTAAATGGGTACATTAAAGGCATTGTATTTAGAAAAAGCAGCGAGCGTAAGTCGAGGGTTAAAATCCTGACACGTATCATCTTGGCCGAGTGATGTCAATTAGTGACAGTCAAGTGATGTGAAGAATTATAACGTTCTACTGGGTGTCTTTCGTAAATATATGTGAAACATGAACAAAAGACTTCACAATAAGACGCGAAACATTCAAGACATGAAAGTAGTAGCAGGGACAGAGATGAATGTCGCGCAGACAACAGACCACAGTACCATGAGATCGATAAGGTTGAAAGCAAATTGTGGCGTATCGTGAAAGGAACCCACTAAGGAACATTGATCCCAGGTTTCCTGTATTGATTGGGAACATATTCGCGCCAGGCTAGTTAGGATTATAGCGCTATTATCTCGCGCCAACGTCGCTATTAGCGATGCAAACCGAGAATCAATCGGACAGAAAGAGGCTCTTTCTGCTGTATAGTTAGGCAGATTAGCACTAGTTTTGGGGCAGACCAGAAAGCACTCAGAACAAATCACATTCATCATCATCATCAGGACAATAATTGCTGCGGAACTTTTGCCTTCACCTGACGAAAGTCCATAAATAAGATCTACTCTCAGAGAGCTGCCTCGTACAGGTGTTCTAGGTGTGCATGTTATCATAAGGTCTAGATCTGACGGGATGTGCGCCATTTGTAAACATCTCGCAGCAGCTCAGTCAGCGGCCGCTCCAGAGAAAAAGGGAACCTTTTATTTCATTTTCTTTATTTAGCTACTACTACCTTGGATATATAACCAGTGATGGGAAATGTGCAACTGAAATAAACAAAAGAATAGGAATGGCAAAACGTAATTTTAATGTCATGGAAAATATGCAAACATCAAAACAAATAACACCAGGGCTAAAACTAAGATTAGCAAAATGTTACATCTTCTCAACATTCATGTATGGTGCAGAAACATAAACTTTAGAAAGACAAATCATATTGTTGGTGCATGTTAAAAAACACAGCAGCCTACTAAAAGTAATCTGGGAAGAGAACAAAAAAAAATACAAGAGAAATAGACAGTCAGAGCAAGACTAACATGGACGAGTAACATTAAAAGATGGACAAGTTCACACGCACTATGACAACCTGCACTATCAAAGCAAGAGAGAGAGAGAGAGAGAGAGAGAGAGAGGAGTGGCGCTGCATGGTAGCCAACCTTCGATGCGGAGACGGTAGCATAGTGGTGATTTCGTTTTTTATCACTGGATACCCCCTCTCTCTCGCTATCTCTCCCATAACACCTGTAGATGCTATCCTCTTATTTATGAACCGCTACTTGATACTACCACACACACCTTGTTCGGGTTGGACGTCCTTCTACACAAGAGCAAGTGGTGGGCTGTATCGTGAACTCCTACAAGGAATCCTGACAGTTATATAAACAAGGAACACAACAAAATACTGACGTTTCGGCATACCTGCGGCCTTCCTCAGAACACAAGTACAACACACATGGACAACGAAATAAAGTAAACTCAACTACATCTAGGATGAGAGACACGAGACTGTCCCACCAGTTTGCTGGTTCTAGTGCTGCACCACACTTGGTTTCTGCAGCACGCAGGCTATATACACACACATAAACACCTTTCATTTATTTTTCCTTATGTATATCTCCCATTGTATGAATCCCCCCCTCACCCCTACCACTTTCATCTTGAGAGCCATTAATTCTTCAATTTCTTTGTCGCTCTCAATTGTTTTCTGTTCATTTCTTTGTAAATATCAACATTTCTTTGTTCATTTCTTTATAAATATCAACATTTCTTTGTTAATTTCTTTGTAAATATCAACATTTCTTTGTTCATTTCTTTGTAAATATCAACATTTCTTTGTTCATTTCTTTGTAAATATCAACATTTCTTTGTTCTTTTCTTTATAAATATCAACATTTCTCTGTTCATTTCTTTGTAAATATCAACATTTCTCTGTTAATTTCTTTATAAATATAAACATTTCTTTGTTCATTTCTTTATAAATATCAACATTTCACTGTTCATTTCTTTGTAAATATCAACATTTCTCTGTTCATTTCGTTATAAATATAAACATTTCTTTGTTCATTTCTTTGTAAATATCAACATTTCTCTGTTCATTTCTTTGTAAATATCAACATTTCTTTGTTCATTTCTTTCTAAATATCAACATTTCTTTCTAAATATCAACATTTCTCTGTTCATTTCTTTATAAATATCAACATTTCTTTCTAAATATCAACATTTCTCTGTTCATTTCTTTGTAATTGACAATATTTCACTGTTTATTTTGTTTCATTGTTGTTATATTTATCTCTTCATTACTTGGTCTGCTTCAACATTTTTTTGTTATTTTCATTTCTTATTCGCTATTTATTTGAATGCTGATTTCTTGGTCTGTATTATCATTTCTGCTTGTCTTGGTTACCATCGTTGTTCAGTACTTTACCACTACCACTTCAGTGACTTTGTTTCTGAACAAACAAATCACGTCCTTGTGCATCGGTGGAGTCGTGAACTATCGCCATTTGAATACCCAAAAATGTCCTGGGCCTAGCGTGTCGCACGTGCAGATGGGAACCCGCGCCGCAGGAGGAGGTCCTGAGTAACGTGTTTGTTCAATTCACGAGGGTGGCATTATATGTGGCTGAAGGGTTCTCGTCACGTGCTGAACTTTGCAGCCGTAGGCACACAGGATCGGCTGTTATAGCTGGCACGATGTGTGTGTGTGTGATTTCTGTACAACAGCCAGTGCTCGTGGGTTGTGGTGGGTTTTTTTACCCACTCACACATACACAAACACACACTCACAAATACAAACACTTACACACACACACTCACACTATAACTGTTACATTATCTAAATCTAACCTAGTCTATGTAACTGGGTAATGTAACAGTTACAACACTCACACTATAACTGTTACATTATCTAAATCTAACCTAGTCTATGTAACTGGGTAATGTAACAGTTACAACACTCACACGTACGCTCACACGCACTAAGGCACTGACACTCACACACACACTCTCATACTCACATACTCACTCGCACACACCCATACATACACACATACTCACTCGTCGCATACACACTCACAAACACACTTATACATACACTTACACACAGACACATTGAGTTCCGCTGTCCACCACTAGAAGCTGTTCTCGCATTTACAACGTTGTCCCCGCTTTCAATGGAGCCCTTTAGTTTACCACACACACACACAGACACACACACACACAGACACACACACAGACACACACACACACACACAGACACTAAGAGGGAGAGATAGGCAGTAGAGATAGTGAGAGTTGAGTATATATGAGAGTTGAGTATATGTGAGAGTTGAGTATATATGAGAGTTGAGTATATGTGAGAGTTGAGTATATGTAAGAGTTGAGTATATGTGAGAGAGAGTTGAGTATATATGAGAGTTGAGTATATGTGAGAGTTGAGTATATGTGAGAGTTGAGTATATGTGAGAGTTGAGTATATGTGAGAGTTGAGTTTATATGAGAGTTGAGTTTATATGAGAGTTGAGTTTATGTGAGAGTTGAGTATATGTGAGAGTTGAGTATATATGAGAGTTGAATTTATGTGAGAGTTGAGTTTATATGAGAGTTGAGTTTATATGAGAGTTGAGTTTATATGAGAGTTGAGTTTATATGAGAGTTGAACTAGAGAGTAAGAAAAACATTTCAATAGTGAGAGGAGGACTTCGATGAGAGATGAACTAATCGTAGACCAGGTGAGCTGACAAGTGAAACCAGTCCTGCCACACCAGGAGCCGAAGAAATCCTCGTCATCATATCACAACAGACTGACGAAAAGTTATGATTATGCCTGTCCCAAGAAACATAAAAATCCACACATAGACGAGATTAAGAAACCTGTAATCGTATACGGATGTCTTCCACTGTAATCACAACACTGGGAACCACACTACAGACAGCACATATTTTCCGAGTCATAATTTTTATGAACATTTCCTGAGCGACTCCATAAATCCTCGACATTAAGGAGAAGGGAAACAGACACTGAGAGAAGTATAGACCCAGGCCACAGAATAATCGAGTCAGCCACGCGCGTCCTTATAGTAATTATCAGAGAAACTTTCAGCTCTCGCATGTAGAGCTCGGTTATCTTGTTTCATGATTTGCTTGACAGCTTAAGCGTAAGCGAGGTCTCAAAACGGAATTGAGTGGTCATAAATTAAAGCTAACTTTTATTAGATATACATCTACTTGTTCGTCTGTATGGGCAGGGTCTTTGAATTTGGTAAAACTGCATTTCGGGCACACCCATAGGTGATATATTGTTCAAGCAAGATTAATGTTACAGATTCTGATAAGACTAAAGTCTGTTGCGATCCTGTAAAACTGTGATTGTCGTTAAACTCAACATGACAGTTACACATGAACAGTTACGTCGCAGCTCAGTAACCGATATCACTAGATGGCTGCTCCGAAACAAACAAAAGTTGATCTAAGAAAACACAAAATGATTTCCGTTCTTGATCTATGTTCTGACATTTGTAGGTCATGTGATTGCGATAACAGACAATGTTGCATGTCAGAGTTCTTAAAATTGCTACACCAATGTTGTGTGTCAAAGTCTGTAGAACATCTGTACCAATGTTGTGTGTCAAAGTCTGTAGAACATCTGTACTAATGTTGTGTGTCAAAGTCTGTAGAACATCTGTACCAATGTTGTGTGTCAAAGTCTGTAGAACATCTGTACCAATGTTGTGTGTCAAAGTCTGTAGAACATCTGTACCAATGTTGTGTGTCAAAGTCTGTAGAACATCTGTACCAATGTTGTGTGTCAAAGTTTGTGGAACATCTGTACCAATGTTGTGTGTCAAAGTTTGTAGAACATCTGTACTAATGTTGTGTGTCAAAGTTTGTGGAACATCTGTACAAATGTTGTGTGTCAAAGTTTGTGGAACATCTGTACTAATGTTGGTTGTCAAAGTCTGTAGAACATCTGTACTAATGTTGTGTGTCAAAGTCTGTAGAACATCTGTAGTAATGTTGTGTGTTAAAGTTTGTGGAACATCTGTACCAATGTTGTGTGTCAAAGTTTGTAGAACATCTGTACCAATGTTGTGTGTCAAAGTTTGTAGAACATCTGCACCAATGTTGGTTGTCAAAGTTTGTAGAACATCTGCACCAATGTTGGTTGTCAAAGTTTGTAGAACATCTGTACCAATGTTGGTTGTCAAAGTTTGTGGAACATCTGCACCAATGTTGGTTGTCAAAGTTTGTAGAACATCTGTACCAATGTTGTGTGTCAAAGTTTGTGGAACATCTGTACTAATGTTGTGTGTCAAAGTTTGTAGAACATCTGTACCAATGTTGTGTGTCAAAGTTTGTGGAACATCTGTACCAATGTTGTGTGTCAACGTTTGTGGAACATCTGCACCAATGTTGGTTGTCAAAGTTTGTAGAACATCTGTACCAATGTTGGTTGTCAAAGTCTGTAGAACATCTGTACCAATGTTGGTTGTCAAAGTTTGTGGAACATCTGTACCAATGTTGGTTGTCAAAGTTTGTGGAACATCTGTACCAATGTTGGTTGTCAAAGTTTGTGGAACATCTGTACCAATGTTGGTTGTCAAAGTCTTTAGAACATCTGTACCAATGTTGGTTGTCAAAGTTTGTGGAACATCTGTACCAATGTTGGTTGTCAAAGTCTGTAGAACATCTGTACCAATGTTGGTTGTCAAAGTTTGTGGAACATCTGTACTAATGTTGGTTGTCAAAGTCTGTAGAACATCTGTACCAATGTTGGTTGTCAAAGTTTGTGGAACATCTGTACCAATGTTGGTTGTCAAAGTCTTTAGAACATCTGTACCAATGTTGGTTGTCAAAGTCTGTAGAACATCTGTACCAATGTTGGTTGTCAAAGTTTGTAGAACATCTGTACCAATGTTGGTTGTCAAAGTTTGTGGAACATCTGTACCAATGTTGGTTGTTAAAGTTTGTAGAACATCTGTACCAATGTTGGTTGTCAAAGTTTGTAGGTCATCTGTACCAATGTTGGTTGTCAAAGTTTGTAGAACACCTGTACCAATGTTGTGTGTCAAAGTTTGTGGAACATCTGTACCAATGTTGTGTGTCAACGTTTGTGGAACATCTGCACCAATGTTGGTTGTCAAAGTTTGTAGAACATCTGTACCAATGTTGTGTGTCAAAGTCTGTATAACATCTGTACCAATGTTGGTTGTCAAAGTTTGTGGAACATTTGTACCAATGTTGGTTGTCAAAGTTTGTGGAACATCTGTACCAATGTTGGTTGTCAAAGTCTTTAGAACATCTGTACCAATGTTGGTTGTCAAAGTTTGTGGAACATCTGTACCAATGTTGGTTGTCAAAGTCTGTAGAACATCTGTACCAATGTTGGTTGTCAAAGTTTGTGGAACATCTGTACCAATGTTGGTTGTCAAAGTCTGTAGAACATCTGTACCAATGTTGGTTGTCAAAGTTTGTGGAACATCTGTACCAATGTTGGTTGTCAAAGTCTTTAGAACATCTGTACCAATGTTGGTTGTCAAAGTCTGTAGAACATCTGTACCAATGTTGGTTGTCAAAGTTTGTTGAACATCTGTACCAATGTTGGTTGTCAAAGTTTGTAGGTCATCTGTACCAATGTTGGTTGTCAAAGTTTGTAGAACATCTGTACCAATGTTGGTTGTCAAAGTTTGTAGGTCATCTGTACCAATGTTGGTTGTCAAAGTCTGAGGAACATCTGTACCAATGTTGTGTGTCAAAGTTTGCCAATATTCTATTAAATCTGCCAATATTGAATAGACAGATCCAACCGCTGAACGAACAAAACGTATTCCTGGTGTCTGGCCTCGTCTCCTCTTGTCTTCTGAATTTGATATCACCACTGCCTCGATTGTTTCTGTGTCATTTTGTATTTGTGTTCTATGTGCTACGATCTACAGCCAGATTTACCGTTTCTTTCACTGATAGAGAATTCACTAAAGGAAGCCCTACAAACATCCTTATATCTCAGCACTGGTCTGCCCTTCGGCTGCTTTTCGCCCTTAAGTTCGCCATTGAATATTTGTTTGGGAATAGAACGTTTGCCAATCTTCTTACATGGCCCAGCCACCTTAGTCTCCGACTTCTAAGGGAGTTTGGCTCTTGTAAAACATTATAGTTGGTTACTTAGTCCTGTCATTTATTGTTCATAATCTTTCAAAGGTAACGCCCATGAAAGCTGTTTAACCTTTTATTCTGCCCTGCATAGGTAGTCCAAGTTTCTGATCCGCATTAAAATTCTATGGCCACATCAAAAGGCACAGCGGGGAGGGAAGAACAATAATGGAAGGCGTGGTTCCTGGGCGACACATCAGGGGCAGACCAAGAGGAAGGTATGGTTCCTGGGCGACACAACAGGGGCAGACCAAGAGGAAGGTGTGGTTCCTGGGCGACACATCAGAGGCAGACCAAGAGGAAGGCGTGGTTCCTGGGCGACACATCAGAGGCAAACCAAGAGGAAGGTGTGGTTCCTGAGCGACACATCAGGGGCAGACCAAGAGGATGGCGTGGTTCCTGGGCGACACATCAGGGACAGACCAAGAGGAAGGTGTGGTTCCTGGGCGACACATCAGGGGCAGACCAAGAGGAAGGTATGGTTCCTGGGCGACACAACAGGGGCAGACCAAGAGGAAGGTACGATTCCTGGGTGACACATCAGAGGCAGATCACACTGACAGTGATGAATGCAACGTTCTGTGGGAGATCTGGCTAGAGACAGAGATTCTTTCACACTGACAGTGATGAATGCAACGTTCTGTTGGAGATCTGGCTAGAGACAGAGATTCTTTCACACAGGCTCTGGCGAATGCAACGTTCTGTTGGAGATCTGGCTAGAGACAGAGATTCTTTCACACTGTCAGTGATGAATGCAACGTTCTGTGGGCGATCTGGCTAGAGACAGAGATTTTTTCACACTGACAGTGATGAATGCAACGTTCTGTGGGCGATCTGGCTAGAGACAGAGATTCTTTCACACTGTCAGTGATGAATGCAACGTTCTGTGGGCGATCTGGCTAGAGACAGAGATTCTTTCACACTGTCAGTGATGAATGCAACGTTCTGTGGGCGATCTGGCTAGAGACAGAGATTCTTTCACACTGTCAGTGATGAATGCAACGTTCTGTGGGCGATCTGGCTAGAGACAGAGATTCTTTCACACTGTCAGTGATGAATGCAACGTTCTGTGGGCGATCTGGCTAGAGACAAAGATTCTTTCACACAGGCTGTGGCGAATGCAACGTTCTGTTGGAGATCTGGCTAGAGACAGAGATTCTTTCACACAGGCTGTGGCGAATGCAACGTTCTGTTGGAGATCTGGCTAGAGACAGAGACTCTTTCACACAGGCTGTGGCGAATGCAACGTTCTGTTGGAGATCTGGCTAGAGACAGAGATTCTTTCACACAGGCTCTGGCGAATGGAACGTTCTGCAAATAAAATTAGATCTGATGTTGAGGATCTGGTTGATAAAGAAAATAGGGAAAGTAAAATGTTTGGTTAATATGGGGCGGAAGGAGCAAGACTATCTCAAACTTGGCCTTTCTAAACCAGAGAAAGGAGCTGGTTCTGCGGCGTGTCGTAAGCTAGCGAGAGAACGCATCTGCGCTCATTTAACAACCCTTTAAATAGAGGACCATGCAGAGGAGTAGAAGTTGGGTGAGCGAAAGGAGAGTAGAAGTTGGGTGAGCGAAAGGAGAGTAGAAGTTGGGTGAGCGAAGAAGAAAGAAGAATGAGATCAATATTAATAACGCTCTATTAAAGACTTCTAATCACAAAGATATTAATAGCGCTATACGTTCTATAAAAGATCTTTAAACAGGTAGATATTAGTTACGTTCTATAAAAGATCTTTAAACAGGTAGATATTAGTTACGTTCTATAAAAGATCTTTAAACAGGTAGATATTAGTTACGTTCTATAAAAGATCTTTAAACAGGTAGATATTAGTTACGTTTTATAAAAGATCTTTAAACAGGCAGATATTAGTTACGTTCTATAGAAGATCTTTAAACAGGCAGATATTAGTTACGTTCTATAGAAGATCTTTAAACAGGCAGATATTAGTTACGTTCTATAAAAGATCTTTAAACAGGTAGATATTAGTTACGTTCTATAAAAGATCTTTAAACAGGTAGATATTAGTTACGTTCTATAAAAGATCTTTAAACAGGCAGATATTAGTTACGTTCTATAAAAGATCTTTAAACAGGTAGATATTAGTTACGTTCTATAAAAGATCTTTAAACAGGTAGATATTAGTTACGTTTTATAAAAGATCTTTAAACAGGTAGATATTAGTTACGTTAGATAAAAGATCTTTAAACAGGTAGATATTAGTTACGTTCTATAAAAGATCTTTAAACAGGCAGATATTAGTTACGTTCTATAAAAGATCTTTAAACAGGCAGATATTAGTTACGTTCTATAAAAGATTTTTAAACAGGTAGAGATTAGTTACGTTCTATAAAAGATCTTTAAACAGGCAGATATTAGTTACGTTCTATAAAAGATCTTTAAACAGGCAGATATTAGTTACGTTCTATAAAAGATTTTTAAACAGGCAGATATTAGTTACGTTCTATAAAATATTTTTAAACAGGTAGATATTAGTTACGTTCTATAAAAGATCTTTAAACAGGTAGATATTAGTTACGTTCTATAAAAGATCTTCAAACAGGCAGATATTAGTTACGTTCTATAAAAGATCTTTAAACAGGCAGATATTAGTTACGTTCTATAAAAGATCTTTCAACAGGCAGATATTAGTTACGTTCTATAAAAGATCTTTAAACAGGCAGATATTAGTTACGTTCTATAAAAGATCTTTAAACAGGCAGATATTAGTTACGTTCTATAAAAGATCTTTAAACAGGCAGATATTAGTTACGTTCTATAAAAGATCTTTAAACAGGCAGATATTAGTTACGTTCTATAAAAGATCTTTAAACAGGCAGATATTAGTTACGTTGTATAAAAGATCTTTTAACAGGCAGATATTAGTTACGTTCTATAAAAGATCTTTAAACAGGCAGATGTTAGTAAACTATTAAAATCTCAACTGATATGGATCTTTACTAACGTTCTTATAAAGATCTCTAATTGGATATCTCAAGAACGCTCTATTAAAGATCTCTAATCAGATTGAATATTTAATAAAGTTTGATGAAATATCTCTAATAGATGTGAACAACGAACTGAAAGATTTCTTGTAGAGAATCTCAGGGAGGACATTTCGTTATTCATGTCTCTTGGAGTAGAGTCCCGTCCACTAAGACACAAGCAGCTTCTCTGTCTAACATGATGTGGTACCTGAAAGGACCAAGACCGAATGTGACACACAAGTTAACACCTGTGTCACGACACCTCGGTCGGCGAGACCCACGACCTGACAGATGTAGTAAAGTCGTTGTAAAAGTCAATCCCAAGGTCGCGACTGGAAGATTGCCTGTCCCAATCTGGTGCACAAGGCGCTTTAACTGCAGGCTCGGCGAGGAAGGGCCATAGTCACGAGCCGACTCGCGCTTAATTTTACGGCGACATATAGTGCTCATGCTAGAAAGTTATACGCGCAGTTATAGAGGCCGAATGAGTTCTCCGATTTGACACAGTCTGCTCCGTGACACTTTGTGGGACCTCGGGTTTCGGCCGAAATGTTTGTTGTCGAATGTTCCTCCCTTTTTGTGTGTGTGTGAGTTTGGCGGGTTTCATTTGGTTTCCTGCTACAGCATGTGTCGGTTACTGGGGGAGGGGCGCCTGTGTGTGAAAGGGGTTCTCAGCGTGCGGTCAGTGATACCCTGGAGAGTGGTTGGCTGGAAGATGTGCGGACAGTTGTTAGATTGATGAGGGACGTTCGTTAGTGAGTGGATACTGATGTGGTGGAAGATACTGGGGTAGTGGAAGATACTGGGGTGGTGGAAGATACTGGCATGGTGTAAGATACTGGGGTGGTGGAAGGAACTGGGGTGGTGGAAGATACTGGGGTGGTGGAAGATACTGGGGTGGTGGAAGATACTGGCATGGTGTAAGATACTGGGGTGGTGGAAGGAACTGGGGTGGTGGAAGGAACTGGGGTGGTGAAAGACACTGGCATGGTGGAAGATACTGGGGTGGTGGAAGGAACTGGGGTGGTGAAAGACACTGGCATGGTGTAAGATACTGGGGTGGTGGAAGATACTGTGATGGTGGAAGGAACTGGGGTGGTGAAAGACACTGGCATGGTGTAAGATACTGTGATGGTGGAAGATACTGGGGTGGTGGAAGGAACTGGGGTGGTGAAAGACACTGGCATGGTGGAAGATACTGGGGTGGTGGAAGGAACTGGGGTGGTGAAAGACACTGGCATGGTGTAAGATACTGGGGTGGTGGAAGGAACTGGGGTGGTGAAAGACACTGGCATGGTGTAAGATACTGGGGTGGTGGAAGGAACTGGGGTGGTGGAAGGAACTGGGGTGGTGGAAGATACTGGGGTGGTGGAAGGAACTGGGGTGGTGGAAGATACTGGCATGGTGTAAGATACTGGGGTGGTGGAAGGAACTGGGGTGGTGAAAGACACTGGCATGGTGTAAGATACTGGGGTGGTGGAAGGAACTGGGGTGGTGGAAGGAACTGGGGTGGTGGAAGATACTGGGGTGGTGGAAGGAACTGGGGTGGTGGAAGATACTGGCATGGTGGAAGATACTGGGGTGGTGGAAGATACTGGCATGGTGGAAGATACTGGGGTGGTGGAAGATACTGGCATGGTGGAAGATACTGGGGTGGTGGAAGATACTGGCATGGTGGAAGATACTGGGGTGGTGGAAGATACTGGGGTGGTGGAAGATACTGGCATGGTGGAAGATACTGGGGTGGTGGAAGATACTGAGGTGGTGGAAGATACTGAGGTGGTGGAAGATACTGGGGTGGTGGAAGATACTGGGGTGGTGGAAGATACTGGGGTGGTGGAAGATACTGGGGTGGTGGAAGATACTGGGGTGGTGGAAGATACTGGGGTGGTGGAAGATACTGGGGTGGTGGAAGATACTGGGGTGGTGGAAGATACTGGGGTGGTGGAAGATACTGGGGTGGTGGAAGATACTGGGGTGGTGGAAGATACTGGGGTGGTGGAAGATACTGGGGTGGTGGAAGATACTGGGGTGGTGGAAGATACTGGGGTGGTGGAAGATACTGGGGTGGTGGAAGATACTGGGGTGGTGGAAGATACTGGGGTGGTGGAAGATACTGGGGTGGTGGAAGATACTGGGGTGGTGGAAGATACTGGGGTGGTGGAAGATACTGGGGTGGTGGAAGATACTGGGGTGGTGGAAGATACTGGGGTGGTGGAAGATACTGGGGTGGTGGAAGATACTGGGGTGGTGGAAGATACTGGCATGGTGGAAGATACTGGGGTGGTGGAAGATACTGGGGTGGTGGAAGATACTGGGGTGGTGGAAGATACTGTGATGGTGGAAGATACTGGGGTGGTGGAAGATACTGGGGTGGTGGAAGGAACTGGGGTGGTGGAAGATACTGGGGTGGTGGAAGATACTGAGGTGGTGGACGATAATGGGTTGGTGGAAGATACTATCATGGTGGACGTCATTGGCATGTTGGATGATACTGGGTTGTGGAAGATACTGGGTTGGTAGAAAGATACTGGCGTGGTGGAAGATATTGGCGTGGTCGAAGATACTGGGGTAGTGGAAGATACTGGGGTCATGGTAGATAATGGAGTAGTGGAAAATCCTGGGGTGATGAACTTTTTTGGGGTGGTGGAAGATACTGGAGTGGTGGAAGATACTGGAGTGGTGGAAGATACTGGAGTGGTGGAAGATACTGGAGTGGTGGAAGATAATGGATGGTGGAAGATACTGGAGTGGTGGAAGATACTGGAGTGGTGGAAGATAATGGAGTGGTGGAAGATACTGGAGTGGTGGAAGATACTGGAGTAGTGGAAGATACTGGAGTGGTGGAAGATAATGGAGTGGTGGAAGATACTGGAGTGGTGGAAGATACTGGAGTAGTGGAAGATACTGGAGTGGTGGAAGATAATGGAGTGGTGGAAGATACTGGAGTGGTGGAAGATAATGGAGTGGTGGAAGATAATGGAGTGGTGGAAGATAATGGAGTGGTGGAAGATACTGGAGTGGTGGAAGATAATGGAGTGGTGGAAGATACTGAAGTGGTGGAAGATACTGGAGTAGTGGAAGATACTGGAGTGGTGGAAGATAATGGAGTGGTGGAAGATACTGGAGTGGTGGAAGATAATGGAGTAGTGGAAGATACTGGAGTGGTGGAAGATAATGGAGTGGTGGAAGATAATGGAGTGGTGGAAGATACTGGAGTGGTGGAAGATAATGGAGTGGTGGAAGATACTGGAGTGGTGGAAGATAATGGAGTGGTGGAAGATACTGGAGTAGTGGAAGATACTGGAGTGGTGGAAGACAATGGAGTGGTGGAAGATAATGGAGTAGTGGAAGATACTGGGGTGGTGAAAGATACTGGTGTGGTGGAAGATACTGGTGTGGTGGAAGATAATGGAGTAGTGGAAGATACTGGGGTGGTGAAAGATACTGGTGTGGTGGAAGATAATGGAGTAGTGGAAGATATTGGTGTGGTGGAAGATAATGGAGTAGTGGAAGATATTGGTGTGGTGGAAGATATTGGTGTGGTGGAAGATACTGGTGTGGTGGAAGATATTGGTGTGGTGGAAGATACTGGTGTGGTGGAAGATACTGGTGTGGTGGAAGATATTGGTGTGGTGGAAGATATTGGTATGGTGGAAGATATTGGTGTGGTGCAAGATACTAGCATCGTGGAAGATACTGGTGTGGTGGAAGATAATGGAGTAGTGGAAGATACTGGGGTGGTGGAAGATAATGGAGTAGTGGACGATATTAGCATGGTGGAAGATACTGGGGTGGTGGAAGATAATGGGGTGGTGGAAGATAATGGAGTAGTGGAAGATACTAGCATGGTGGAAGATACTGGGGTAGTGGAAGATAATGGAGTATTAGAAGTAACTAGCATGGTGGAAGATACTGGTGTGGTGGAAGATAATGGAGTAGTAGAAGATACTAGCATGGTGGAAGATACTGGGGTGGTGGAAGATAATGGGGTGGTGGAAGATACTAGCATGGTTGAAGATACTGGAGTGGTGGAAGATAATGGAGTGGTGGAAGATAATGGAGTGGTGGAAGATACTGGAGTGGTGGAAGATAATGGAGTGGTGGAAGATACTGGAGTGGTGGAAGATACTGGAGTAGTGGAAGATACTGGAGTGGTGGAAGATAATGGAGTGGTGGAAGATACTGGAGTGGTGGAAGATAATGGAGTAGTGGAAGATACTGGAGTGGTGGAAGATAATGGAGTGGTGGAAGATAATGGAGTGGTGGAAGATACTGGAGTGGTGGAAGATAATGGAGTGGTGGAAGATACTGGAGTGGTGGAAGATAATGGAGTGGTGGAAGATACTGGAGTAGTGGAAGATACTGGAGTGGTGGAAGACAATGGAGTGGTGGAAGATAATGGAGTAGTGGAAGATACTGGGGTGGTGAAAGATACTGGTGTGGTGGAAGATACTGGTGTGGTGGAAGATAATGGAGTAGTGGAAGATACTGGGGTGGTGAAAGATACTGGTGTGGTGGAAGATACTGGTGTGGTGGAAGATACTGGTGTGGTGGAAGATATTGGTGTGGTGGAAGATAATGGAGTAGTGGAAGATATTGGTGTGGTGGAAGATATTGGTGTGGTGGAAGATACTGGTGTGGTGGAAGATATTGGTGTGGTGGAAGATACTGGTGTGGTGGAAGATACTGGTGTGGTGGAAGATATTGGTGTGGTGGAAGATATTGGTATGGTGGAAGATATTGGTGTGGTGCAAGATACTAGCATCGTGGAAGATACTGGTGTGGTGGAAGATAATGGAGTAGTGGAAGATACTGGGGTGGTGGAAGATAATGGAGTAGTGGACGATATTAGCATGGTGGAATATACTGGGGTGGTGGAAGATAATGGGGTGGTGGAAGATAATGGAGTAGTGGAAGATACTAGCATGGTGGAAGATACTGGGGTGGTGGAAGATAATGGAGTATTAGAAGTAACTAGCATGGTGGAAGATACTGGTGTGGTGGAAGATACTGGAGTAGTAGAAGATACTAGCATGGTGGAAGATACTGGGGTGGTGGAAGATACTAGCATGGTTGAAGATACTGGGGTGGTGGAAGATACTTGGGTGGTGGAAGATACTGGGGTGTTGGAAGATACTGGGGTGGTGGAAGATACTGGGGTGGTGGAAGATACTGGGGTGGTGGAAGATACGGAGGTGGTGGAAGATACTGGGGTGGTGGAAGATACTGGGGTGGTGGAAGATACGGAGGTGGTGGAAGATACTGAGGTGGTGGAAGATACTGGGGTGGTGGAAGATACGGAGGTGGTGGAAGATACGGAGGTGGTGGAAGATACTGAGGTGGTGGAAGATACGGAGGTGGTGGAAGATACTGAGGTGGTGGAAGATACTGGGGTGGTGGAAGATACGGAGGTGGTGGAAGATACTGGGGTGGTGGAAGATACGGAGGTGGTGGAAGATACTGGGGTGGTGGAAGATACGGAGGTGGTGGAAGATACTGAGGTGGTGGAAGATACTGGGGTGGTGGAAGATACTGGGGTGGTGGAAGATACTGGGGTGGTGGAAGATACGGAGGTGGTGGAAGATACTGGGGTGGTGGAAGATACTGGGGTGGTGGAAGATACGGAGGTGGTGGAAGATACTGGGGTGGTGGAAGATACTGGGGTGGGGGAAGATAATGAGGTTGTGGAAGATACTGGGGTGGTGGAAGATACTGGGTGGTGGAAGATACTGGGGTGGTGGAAGATACGGAGGTGGTGGAAGATACTGGGGTGGTGGAAGATACTGGGGTGGTGGAAGATACGGAGGTGGTGGAAGATACTGGGGTGGTGGAAGATACGGAGGTGGTGGAAGATACTGGGGTGGTGGAAGATACGGAGGTGGTGGAAGATACTGGGGTGGTGGAAGATACTGGGGAGGTGGAAGATACTGGGGTCGTGGAAGATACTGGCATGGTTTAAGATACTGGCGTGTTGGAAGATACTGGCGTGGTGGAAGATACTGGCATGGTGTATCATGAGGTGAAATATGGTATAATGAGGTGTGATGTAGTATAATGAGTTATGATGTGGTATAATGAGTTGAGATATGGTTTAATGAGGTGAGATGTGGGATAATGAGGTGAGATGTGGTATAATGAGGTGAGAAGTGGTATAATGAGGTGTGATGTAGTATAATGAGGTGAGATGTGGTATAATGAGTTAAGATTTGGTTTAATGAGGTGAGATGTGGTATAATGAGGTGAAATGTAGTATAATGAGATGTGATGTGGTATGATGAGGTGATATGTAGTATAATGAGGTGAGATGTGGTATAATGAGGTGAGATGTAGTATAATGAGGTGAGATGTGGTATAATGAGGTGAGATGTAGTATAATGAGGTGAGATGTAGTATAATGAGGTGAGATGTAGTATAATGAGGTGAGATGTGGTATAATGAGGTGAGATGTAGTATAATGAGGTGGGATGTAGTATAATGAGGTGTGATGTAGTATAATGAGGTGAGATGTGGTTTAATTAGATGAGATGTTGAATAATGAGTTGAGATGTGGTTTAATTAGGTGAGATGTGGAATAATGAGGTGTGATGTAGAAGTTACCGCCCAGTTGGTATGAAGAAGGGAGAGGTAGATGTTACCTCCGGTAGAGATAGAAATCCCTTATGTTGAAATCACCACCCAGTGGGGCTGACAGGATGCTCAACTCATCACCGAGTCGACCTGACACTGGCACACCTTCAGTTTGCACCTGGTGACACGTCAGTACTTGCCGAGAACACGGATCTACATACGCGAACAGTCCAGTTGGAGGAGGTGTCGAGAGCGTGTGTCACTCGTAGACACCGGAAGAGCCCCCTTTGTTTTCACTTTGATTGTCAGCTGTTGCTAGACCCTGTGCTGGTGATCACAGGTAACAATATATACTTTCATATTGTTAACCATCTGTGATTATGTTTATTTCTCTCTACCTTGATTTCTTTTCTTTTTTGTTCTTCATCTTTCATTCATTATCTATTTTTACCTTTAATTTTCTATCTTTTTAAAATGTGTTTTCTTCAGCGCTCGGTTCTTCATTATTGTCTATTTTTTTCGTCTTTCCTTCCTTTAAAAATCTTTCTTTTCCTGACATTTATTTCATTTTAAAAAGAAAAAAAATTACGCCTGTTTTTTTTTATCTTATAGCTTTCGGTTTCCTCAATTTTCTTCTGTTTGTTTTCGTCCCAGTTGAAGACCGATGGGTTGAAACGTTGGTTTCTTGTTTAGCATAGTAACGTTTACAAAGCTAAAACATCAATAGGTTATGGAAGGCCTCGGTCTCACTGCAAACGCTCAGCCACCCGTGCCAGTGGAATCATCCGATTTTCTAACTCCAAAACAAAGAAAGGTAACTGTAGTCCCCATCGTAGCAGTCTCAGCACACGCCAAAAGACATAAGGCGAAACCGCGCAGAAAGTGAACACAGCCAACTGTTCCCTGTCATACGATATCATCATTCATCGTAAACAATTGAAATATCGAAACAAAAAAAAACATCAATATTGTCTTTCATTATTACTAGTTCCCAGCTTTGTTGCTGTAGTTCCCAGCTTTGTTGTTGTAGTTCCCAGCTTAGTTGTTACAGAACCCAGCTTTGTTCCTGTAGTTCCCAGCTTTGTTGTTGTTGTTCCCAGCTTTGTTCCTGTAGTTCCCAGCTTTGTTGCTGTAGTCGCCTGCTTTGTTGCTGTAGTCCGCAGCTTTGTTGCTGTAGTCGCCAACTTTGTTGCTGTAGTCCGCAGTTTTGTTGCTGTAGTCGCCAACTTTGTTGCTGTAGTCCGCAGCTTTGTTGCTGTAGTCCGCAGCTTTGTTGCTGTAGTCGCCAACTTTGTTGCTGTAGTCCGCAGCTTTGTTGCTGTAGTCCGCAGCTTTGTTGCTGTAGTCGCCAACTTTGTTGCTGTAGTCCGCAGCTTTGTTGCTGTAGTCCGCAGCTTTGTTGCTGTAGTCGCCAACTTTGTTGCTGTAGTCCGCAGCTTTGTTGCTGTAGTCCGCAGCTTTGTTGCTGTAGTCGCCAACTTTGTTGCTGTAGTCCGCAGCTTTGTTGCTGTAGTCCGCAGCTTTGTTGCTGTAGTCGCCAACTTTGTTGCTGTAGTCCGCAGCTTTGTTGCTGTAGTCGCCAACTTTGTTGCTGTAGTCTGCAGCTTTGTTGCTGTAGTCTGCAGCTTTGTTGCTGTAGTCGCCAACTTTGTTGCTGTAGTCCGCAGCTTTGTTGCTGTAGTCTGCAGCTTTTTTGCTGTAGTCTGCAGCTTTGTTGCTGTAGTCCGCAGCTTTGTTGCTGTAATCCGCAGCTTTGTTGCTGTAGTCTGCAGCTTTGTTGCTGTAGTCGCCAGCTTTTTTCTGTAGTCCGCAGCTTTGTTGCTGTAGTCGCCAACTTTGTTGCTGTAGTCCGCAGCTTTGTTGCTGTAGTCTGCAGCTTTTTTGCTGTAGTCTGCAGCTTTGTTGCTGTAGTCCGCAGCTTTGTTGCTGTAATCCGCAGCTTTGTTGCTGTAGTCTGCAGCTTTGTTGCTGTAGTCGCCAGCTTTTTGCTGTAGTCCGCAGCTTTGTTGCTGTAGTCGCCAGCTTTGTTGCTGTAGTCCGCAGCTTTGTTGCTGTAGTCTGCAGCTTTGTTGCTGTAGTCTGCAGCTTTGTTGCTGTAGTCCGCAGCTTTGTTGCTGTAGTCTGCAGCTTTGTTGCTGTAGTCGCCAGCTTTTTGCTGTAGTCTGCAGCTTTGTTGCTGTAGTCCGTAGTTTGTTGCTGTAGTCCGCAGCTTTGTTGCTGTAGTCTGCAGCTTTGTTTCTCTAGTCCGCAGCTTTGTTGATGTAGTCCGCAGCTTTGTTGATGTAGTCCGCAGCTTTGTTGCTGTAGTCCGCAGCTTTGTTGATGTAGTCCGCAGCTTTGTTGCCGTAGTCCGCAGCTTTGTTGATGTGGTCGCAAGCTTTGTTGCTGTAGTCCGTAGCTTTGTTGTGATTCTACATGTGTTTTCAAGACACAGGTAGGCTACCTTTCTCCTCTGAGAGAATTCATTATGTTTCTCTTGTCAGTGAATGCACTAATTTTCTCTTGTCAGTGAATGCACTAATTTTCTCTTGTCAGTGTCCATAATGCTCAGATCCATTCCTCAACGAGTCACGCAGTGTCCAGCGACTGACGACTCCAGTTCTGTGTTGGTTGATAAGTCTTCTTATACGCTCCCTAAGTTTCTCGTTTCTGACTGTGCCCATCTTAACTCCCATCTCTTTCATCCGAAGGAGTGACGTGGACTCACGGTTATCAAATTCCTGTGTCCTTCCCACATCTTAGAGGGCACTGATGACGTCCGCCCGATCCATCGGTTGACCGTCTTCAACGACAGGCACAGCTAGCTAGCCCTTCCGCTCTTTCATTTCCCGGTACCCTGGCATGTCCAGGGATGTAGACAAAGGTGAGCCTACGTATTTAATACTTCTGTAATAACTCTACTCCTTGCTTTCGTACGGAGGACACACATTAATTACTTAAACCCAAACCAGAAAACACAATTTATGTGTTTGTCTTATGTTTTTTGTCTTGAATTTATGCGTTTAATTTCCATAATTTGTTTGTTTTACCTGATGAAGGTTTTTCCAGAAACGTCGTTTTTCATGTCTTTCTATTAGTTTAGTTACTCCGTAACATTTAATGTTTCTTTTGACATGTTCTCTGTTTCTCTACTCGCCGCCCCACAAAATATTTAATTTTGTGTATACCGTCTGTATTTCCTAATAACATATTAGTCCACAGCCGTTGAGCACTAATCATCGTCCGGTATCGTGCCATCTGGCGCAGGCGATCATGTTCTTCCACAATCTCTTTTTGTTAGTTCATCGAATATTACTACCCACCACTTGAGTCTCACGCAACGCTTCGTCTTTAGAGTCTGTAGCACACAAGAATTGCGCCTGAAGCACGCCACACAAGAATTGCGCCTGAAGCACGCCACACAAGAATTGCGCCTGAAGCACGCCACACAAGAATTGCGCCTGAAGCACGCCACACAAGAATTGCGCCTGAAGCACGCCACACAAGAATTGCGCCTGAAGCACGCCACACAAGAATTGCGCCTGAAGAACGCCACACAAGAATTGCGCCTGAAGACGCCACACGAGCGCCCTAGCAGAGTATTATCTTTGTGCCATAGAAGCACCAGAGCATCACAGCAGTCGGACATTGAACGGAAACACAAATTGTTGCGACCTACAAGATTGAAACAAGACTAAGACGACGCTTGTGAAATGTTGCAAGTTAGTGAATGTGATAGTGGAATAGTTGAATGTTGATATTGAAGAGACTCGAGATACTCTCTCTGCTAACTCTATCCAACCATTTATTAAAAGTTGTGATGTTTATGTCTGTACCAAACTATTTATTAAAAGTTGTGATCTTCTTGGAGCCGTCTACCCAACCATTTATGGAAAGTTCTGATCTTCATGTCTCATCTACCCAACCATTTATGGAAAGTTCTGATCTTCATGTCTCATCTACCCAACCATTTATGGAAAGTTCTGATCTTCATGTCTCATCTACCCAACCATTTATGGAAAGTTCTGATCTTCATGTCTCATCTACCCAACCATTTATGGAAAGTTCTGATCTTCATGTCTCATCTACCCAACCATTTATTAAAAGTTGTGATCTTCATGGAACCGCGATAGCTCAGTGGTTAGTGAACTGGACTACAATTGACAATGGGTAGGTTCGATCCCAACCGACGGCTTCTGGGTTCACCCAGCCTTAAATGGCTGCCAGATTTTTTTTCTGGGAAAGTAAAGCAGCACGGGCGTAATACCGACCACATTACCCCAAAAATCACCTAAACTTACCACTACCATGGATGTCTGTCTGTCGTGTCTGTGTCTTCTCTGCCTCTCTAGCGGCAGACTTGACGTGCAAGTTCATCATTTCCTGACCACAGACTTTCTATACGGCGCTTGTCTGTCTATTTGATGGCTACTCTTGGCGGTCTACGTCTATGCACAGCTAGATGAGGATCTCTGTCATCTATGATTCCTTGTGGTGACACACAGCTGCAAGTTACTGAATACTGCTATCAGCTGGTAAACTTACTACTATTCACATTAACATAAAGTAAGTGCAACCGCGACAATTAGCACGTTACTAGATGATGATGAATTATATTATATAGTTCCCTCTATTTTATCTTTGATATAGCTTTATAGTTGAGCTTTATAGTTGAGCTTTATAGTTGAGCTTTATAGTTGAGCTTTATAGTTGAGCTTTATAGTTGAGCTTTATAGTTGGGCTGTGTAGTTGAGCTTTATAGTTGAGGTATATAGTTGAGCTTTATAGTTGAGCTTTATAGTTGAGCTTTATAGTTGAGCTGTATAGTTGAGCTTTATAGTTGAGCTGTGTAGTTGAGCTTTATAGTTGAGCTTTATAGTTGAGCTTTATAGTTGAGCTGTATAGTTGAGCTTTATAGTTGAGCTGTGTAGTTGAGCTTTATAGATGAGCTTTATAGTTGAGCTTTATAGTTGAGCTTTATAGTTGAGCTGTATAGTTGAGCTTTATAGTTGAGCTGTGTAGTTGAGCTTTATAGTTGAGCTGTGTAGTTCAGCTTTGTAGTTGAGGTATATAGTTGAGCTTTATAGTTGAGCTGTATATTTGAGCTGTGTAGTTGAGCTGTATAGTTGAGCTGTGTAGTTGAGTTGTGTAGTTGAGCTGTATAGTTGAGTTGTGTAGTTGAGTTGTATAGTTGAGTTGTGTAGTTGAGTTGTATAGTTGAGTTGTGTAGTTGAGTTGTGTAGTTGAGCTGTATAGTTGAGTTGTGTAGTTGAGCAGTATAGTTGAGTTGTGTAGTTGAGTTGTGTAGTTGAGCTGTATAGTTGAGATGTGTAGTTGAGCTGTATAGTTGAGTGGTGTAGTTGAGTTGTGTAGTTGAGCTGTATAGTTGAGTTGTGTAGTTGAGCTGTATAGTTGAGCTGTATAGTTGAGTTGTGTAGTTGAGGTGTGTAGTTGAGCTGTATAGTTGAGCTGTATAGTTGAGTTGTGTAGTTGAGTTGTATAGTTGAGCTGTATAGTTAAGTGGTGTAGTTGAGTTGTGTAGTTGAGCTGTATAGTTGAGCTGTATAGTTGAGTTGTGTAGTTGAGCTGTATAGTTGAGCTGTATAGTTAAGTGGTGTAGTTGAGTTGTGTAGTTGAGCTGTATAGTTGAGCTGTATAGTTGAGTTGTGTAGTTGAGTTGTATAGTTGAGCTGTATAGTTAAGTGGTGTAGTTGAGTTGTGTAGTTGAGCTGTATAGTTGAGTTATGTAGTTGAGCTGTATAGTTGAGTTGTGTAGTTGAGCTGTATAGTTGAGTTGTGTAGTTGAGCTGTATAGTTGAGTTGTGTAGTTGAGTTGTGTAGTTGAGCTGTATAGTTGAGTTGTGTAGTTGAGCTGTATAGTTGAGTTGTGTAGTTGAGTTGTGTAGTTGAGCTGTATAGTTGAGTTGTGTAGTTGAGCAGTATAGTTGAGTTGTGTAGTTGAGTTGTGTAGTTGAGCTGTATAGTTGAGATGTGTAGTTGAGCTGTATAGTTGAGTGGTGTAGTTGAGTTTTGTAGTTGAGCTGTATAGTTGAGTTGTGTAGTTGAGCTGTATAGTTGAGCTGTATAGTTGAGTTGTGTAGTTGAGGTGTGTAGTTGAGCTGTATAGTTGAGCTGTATAGTTGAGTTGTGTAGTTGAGTTGTGTAGTTGAGATGTGTAGTTGAGCTGTGTAGAGTTGTAGGAAATCTATGTTCCCAGCAAGCAATTTATGCTCATCAGTAGCTGGTTGTTGTCACTTAAGGAATTGTGACGTATTTGGCAGGAGACCAGGTCAGACTACGTAACATAGATCACGTGACAATTATAACCAACCAACTTATTAGTTCAACCAATGTTCGCCAAATCACGTGATGATCACAATGGGTTAATTTTTTTGTTGAAGATTGTTGATGCTAATTCATTAATCAACTATTGAACTTTCTCTTATTGTTGATGCTAATTCATTAATCAACTATTGAACTTTCTCTTATTGTTGATGCTAATTCATTAATCAACTATTGAACTTTCTCTTATTGTTGATGCTAATTCATTAATCAACTATTGAACTTTCTCTTATTGTTGATGCTAATTCATTAATCAACTGTTGAACTTTCTGTTATTGTTGATGCTAATTCATTAATCAACTGTTGAACTTTCTGTTATTGTTGATGCTAATTCATTAATCAACTATTGAACTTTCTCTTATTGTTGATGCTAATTCATTAATCAACTATTGAACTTTCTCTTATTGTTGATGCTAATTCATTAATCAACTATTGAACTTTCTCTAATTGTTGATGCTAATTCATTAATCAACTATTGAACTTTCTCTTATTGTTGATGCTAATTCATTAATCAACTGTTGAACTTTCTGTTATTGTTGATGCTAATTCATTAATCAACTGTTGAACTTTCTGTTATTGTTGATGCTAATTCATTAATCAACTATTGAACTTTCTCTTATTGTTGATGCTAATTCATTAATCAACTATTGAACTTTCTCTTATTGTTGATGCTAATTCATTAATCAACTATTGAACTTTCTCTTATTGTTGATGCTAATTCATTAATCAACTATTGAACTTTCTCTTATTGTTGATGCTAATTCATTAATCAACTATTGAACTTTCTCTTATTGTTGATGCTAATTCATTAATCAACTGTTGAACTTTCTCTTATTGTTGATGCTAATTCATTAATCAACTGTTGAACTTTCTCTTATTGTTGATGCTAATTCATTAATCAACTGTTGAACTTTCTCTTATTGTTGATGCTAATTCATTAATCAACTGTTGAACTTTCTCTTATTGTTGATGCTAATTCATTAATCAACTGTTGAACTTTCTCTTATTGTTGATGCTAATTCATTAATCAACTGTTGAACTTTCTCTTATTGTTGATGCTAATTCATTAATCAACTGTTGAACTTTCTCTTATTGTTGATGCTAATTCATTAATCAACTGTTGAACTTTCTCTTATTGTTGATGCTAATTCATTAATCAACTGTTGAACTTTCTCTTATTGTTGATGCTAATTCATTAATCAACTGTTGAACTTTCTCTTATTGTTGATGCTAATTCATTAATCAACTGTTGAACTTTCTCTTATTGTTGATGCTAATTCATTAATCAACTGTTGAACTTTCTCTTATTGTTGATGCTAATTCATGAATCAACTGTTGAACTTTCTCTTATTGTTGATGCTAATTCATTAATCAACTGTTGAACTTTCTCTTATTGTTGATGCTAATTCATTAATCAACTGTTGAACTTTCTCTTATTGTTGATGCTAATTCATTAATCAACTGTTGAACTTTCTCTTATTGTTGATGCTAATTCATTAATCAACTGTTGAACTTTCTCTTATTGTTGATGCTAATTCATTAATCAACTGTTGAACTTTCTCTTATTGTTGATGCTAATTCATTAATCAACTGTTGAACTTTCTCTTATTGTTGATGCTAATTCATTAATCAACTGTTGAACTTTCTCTTATTGTTGATGCTAATTCATTAATCAACTGTTGAACTTTCTCTTATTGTTGATGCTAATTCATTAATCAACTATTGAACTTTCTCTTATTGTTGATGCTAATTCATTAATCAACTATTGAACTTTCTCTTATTGTTGATGCTAATTCATTAATCAACTATTGAACTTTCTCTTATTGTTGATGCTAATTCATTAATCAACTATTGAACTTTCTCTTATTGTTGATGCTAATTCATTAATCAACTATTGAACTTTCTCTTATTGTTGATGCTAATTCATTAATCAACTATTGAACTTTCTCTTATGAACTTGTTCTTCTCAATTGCTCGACTGAATAACATAAACTCGACTTTGTCCTGTGTGGATGTCAACTAGACTATCGTCGCTTGGAGATGTCACACACCTAATAGATCGCACATTGTTGTTCTGTCTGCTGTTTTCTTCTGTCTGTGTACTCCTTGTTGACTGTTACCAATAATTTACATTTTAATATTGAAATCTCTGATATGAATAAATTCTGCAACACTACACACTAGAAATCTCTGAGTTGTACTTCTAGACTGCATCTAGATAACTTTGTTTCACATCTAGATAACTTTGTTTCACATCTAGATAACTTTGTTTCACATCTAGATAACTTTGTTTCACATCTAGATAACTTTGTTTCACATCTAGATAACTTTGTTTCACATCTAGATAACTTTGTTTCACATCTAGATAACTTTGTTTCACATCTAGATAACTTTGTTTCACATCTAGATAACTTTGTTTCACATCTAGATAACTTTGTTTCACATCTAGATAACTTTGTTTCACATCTAGGTAACTTTGTTTCACATCTAGATAACTTTGTTTCACACCTAGATAACTTTGTTTCACATCTAGATAACTTTGTTTCACACCTAGATAACTTTGTTTCACACCTAGATAACTTTGTTTCACATCTAGATAACTTTGTTTCACATCTAGATAACTTTGTTTCACATCTAGATAACTTTGTTTCACATCTAGATAACTTTGTTTCACATCTAGATAACTTTGTTTCACACCTAGATAACTTTGTTTCACATCTAGATAACTTTGTTTCACATCTAGATAACTTTGTTTCACACCTAGATAACTTTGTTTCACATCTAGATAACTTTGTTTCACATCTAGATAACTTTGTTTCACACCTAGATAACTTTGTTTCACATCTAGATAACTTTGTTTCACATCTAGATAACTTTGTTTCATACCTAGATAACTTTGTTTCACATCTAGATAACTTTGTTTCACATCTAGATAACTTTGTTTCACATCTAGATAACTTTGTTTCACATCTAGATAACTTTGTTTCACATCTAGATAACTTTGTTTCACATCTAGATAACTTTGTTTCACATCTAGATAACTTTGTTTCACATCTAGATAACTTTGTTTCACATCTAGATAACTTTGTTTCACATCTAGATAACTTTGTTTCACATCTAGATAACTTTGTTTCACATCTAGATAACTTTGTTTCACACCTAGATAACTTTGTTTCACATCTAGATAACTTTGTTTCACATCTAGATAACTTTGTATGACGACCATGTAAAAGTCAGTCAAGAGCCCCGTCACGCCAAGTGCCGTATAGGGAATATGGTGTAAGTGACCATCATTGATATAGACCTTCGGTACATGATTTTTGGGGTAATGTGGTCGGTATTACGCCCGTGCCGCTTTACTTTCCAACAAAAATTTCGCAACACTTTTAAGGCTGGGTGAACCACGAAGCCGTCGATCAGAATCGAACCCGGCCTCTAGTCCTTCGTAGACCAATTCACTAACGAGTGAGCTCTGTCGCGGCTCCTAATGATGATTGTTTGATCTCCTGTAGGCAATCTAATCAGGCACAATCATCGAACTCTGAAATCATCGAACTCATTCTGTGCTCAACTACTTATAGTCTGTGTGTCCCAGTCAACCAATGAAAAGAAGTGTTTCTGGTGTACTTGTGTGTCCAGGTCAACCAATGAAAAGAAGTGTTTCTGGTGTACTTGTGTGTCCAGGTCAACCAATGAAAAGAAGTGTTTCTGGTGTACTTGTGTGTCCCAGTCAACCAATGAAAAGAAGTGTTTCTGGTGTACTTGTGTGTCCAGGTCAACCAATGAAAAGAAGTGTTTCTGGTGTACTTGTGTGTCCCAGTCAACCAATGAAAAGAAGTGTTTCTGGTGTACTTGTGTGTCCAGGTCAACCAATGAAAAGAAGTGTTTCTGGTGTACTTGTGTGTCCAGGTCAACCAATGAAAAGAAGTGTTTCTGGTGTACTTGTGTGTCCAGGTCAACCAATGAAAAGAAGTGTTTTGGTGTACTTGTGTGTCCCAGTCAACCAATGAAAAGAAGTGTTTCTGGTGTACTTGTGTCCCAGATAAACTTGATGAGAAGTCTGTTTCTTTGGTTGACATGGACATTCCCCGTTCAACTAACTAGAATCTTCTCGACATTTCCTAATTGCTGTACTAGATACCACACTTTCGCCAAGTCACCCTTAACGTCAGAGGCCTCCCAACATGTCAATATCTTCTTGTTGTCCTATTTTGCACGTGAATTTACCTCTAAGTGAACTCTCAACTGAACCTGGCAATATTATTCCGGCACTTAACATGAACTATTCGGTTGTTGACGAGTCTTCTCTCTCCTTATTCTCTCTCCTATTAGCGTATCTCTTATCCTTTGTGTAAACTGTTACAAGACGCTCAATAATCGACTCCATCACTCTGCTCCTAGTCAATTTGCCTCAGATCAAACTTAATTTATTTATTGTTGGCTCAAACATGCAGTCAAAGTTATGCAATTGTTTATTTTCAACAGAAAGAAAAATCTTGAATGAAGGATGAACGAAGTACTGTTGCAATCATTCATCCTCGCGTTCTCATCCTATTTGGGATCATATCCGTGCCGGATGTAAGTACGACGTCATCAAACTCATGTTTAAACTCACAGCATGACGTCATGAAGACATGGGGTCCGCGATGCCAATTCCCGTGTGGCTGTCTCGGTAATTCTGAGTGTGACTCGCAGACAGGGTTTTGTGCCAACGGATGCTCTCCTGGCTGGAGTCGCTCCCCGGGCGGCAGCTGCAGTCTCAGGCTTGCCAGAAGCGTGCTCGATCTGTTAAGTCCGCCCCTGCGTCCTCCACCAGACGGAAAAAGTCACCGGCTCCATCATCATCGTCGCAGCACTGATGCCGACGAAGTGGATCTGTACAGAATCACGACTGACAACGTGTGCCACGTAGACTCTAACGGCTTCAGGACAAAGGTCTGGTTGGTAGAATGCAACCCTCCAGTTCAGATCAAGAAGTTCAGCGTTCATTTCGACGTCATCCCGGGAGCACACGAGGCCGTGACGAGTGTATTCAAAGCATCAGGTTTCCCCAGCTATTCCGTCATGAAGGATCTTCACAAGCACCGTGGCGATAAAGAGAACCAGTTGTCCATGGAGCCTGATTCAATCATGGCAACCTCTGTGACCATCGCTGTCAAGTCCATGAGCGGGAGCAGCACTGCATGCACACAATCAAATATCGTGGGATTCTTTTTGCTTGCAATTCCGATCTGTCCATACCGGAAGTGGGGTATACATTGCACTGAAGATTGCCCTTGCTCTTGTGACGTCAGCGAATGCCATCCCTTGTCCGGAAGTTGCAATCAGAAAGAAGTCACATGCCCGGAAACAAAGTTCGGGCCTCATTGTGACGTCACTTGTTCAAAGTATTGCCAGGGGAACCCGAAAATTTGCCACCCGTTGACTGGTACATGCTTAATGTGTCGAAAACCCATTTTGACTGGGCCTGAGTGCCAAGTGGCGATTTCCGAGGATGAGCTGACCTTGAGATCATGCAATCAATTTGGTACTGTTATTAAAATAGACTATTTTGTCAAAAATATAACAAACACATCTACAACTTCAGAATCGGGCGCTGAAGACACCGCCTACGTAGCAGTCTTGCTGGTGGCCATCTTTTTCATCGCGCTTCTGCTCTTCTGCTGCAGCTACGTTCAGTTTGTGCATTTCTGTGCCAAGAAACGGCTGAAGGAGCGCATGAAACACTTGAACGAGGACAGGAGACGGCGGGCAAGTATGGTGACGTACACGGAGCTCAGCAGGGAGTTTGCTGTGAGTCCATCACGTCTAGACCGATCCTCTGCTTAAAGTAATATCTTAGTATCACTGGTAGTCCACAGCCGGTTAACTCCAGCCAGTAATGTCTTAGTATCACTGGTAGTCCACAGCCGGTTAACTCCAGCCAGTAATATCTTAGTATCACAGGTAGTCCACAGCCAGTTAACTCCAGCCAGTAATGTCTTAGTATCACTGGTAGTCCACAGCCGGTTAACTCCAGCCAGTAATATCTTAGTATCACTGGTAGTCCACAGCCAGTTAACTCCAGCCAGTAATGTCTTAGTATCACTAGTAGTCCACAGCCAGTTAACTCCAGTCAGTAATGTCTTAGTATCACTAGTAGTCCACAGCCAGTTAACTCCAGCCAGTAATGTCTTAGTATCACTGGTAGTCCACAGCCGGTTAACTCCAGCCAGTAATGTCTTAGTATCACTGGTAGTCCACAGCCGGTTAACTCCAGCCAGTAATATCTTAGTATCACTGGTAGTCCACAGCCGGTTAACTCCAGCCAGTAATATCTTAGTATCACTGGTAGTCCACAGCCAGTTAACTCCAGCCAGTAATATCTTAGTATCACTGGTAGTCCACAGCCGGTTAACTCCAGCCAGTAATATCTTAGTATCACTGGTAGTCCACAGCCGGTTAACTCCAGCCAGTAATATCTTAGTATCACTGGTAGTCCACAGCCGGTTAACTCCAGCCAGTAATGTCTTAGTATCACTGGTAGTCCACAGCCGGTTAACTCCAGCCAGTAATGTCTTAGTATCACTGGTAGTCCACAGCCGGTTAACTCCAGCCAGTAATGTCTTAGTATCACTGGTAGTCCACAGCCGGTTAACTCCAGCCAGTAATGTCTTAGTATCACTGGTAGTCCACAGCCGGTTAACTCCAGCCAGTAATATCTTAGTATCACTGGTAGTCCACAGCCGGTTAACTCCAGCCAGTAATATCTTAGTATCACTGGTAGTCCACAGCCGGTTAACTCCAGCCAGTAATGTCTTAGTATCACTGGTAGTCCACAGCCGGTTAACTCCAGCCAGTAATATCTTAGTATCACTGGTAGTCCACAGCCGGTTAACTCCAGCCAGTAATGTCTTAGTATCACTGGTAGTCCACAGCCGGTTAACTCCAGCCAGTAATGTCTTAGTATCACTGGTAGTCCACAGCCGGTTAACTCCAGCCAGTAATGTATTCTTCTACCAAACACATTGATTGTTGAACTGTTTATCTTCTACCAACACCATGATTGTTGAACTGTTTATCTTCTATCAACACATTGATTGTTCAACTGTTTATCTTCTACCAACACATTGATTGTTCAACTGTTTATCTTCTACCAAACACATTGATTGTTGAACTGTTCATCTTCTACCAAACACATTGATTGTTGAACTGTTGAACTGTTTATCTTCTACCAACACATTGATTGTTGAACTGTTTATCTTCTACCAACACCATGATTGTTGAACTGTTTATCTTCTACCAACACCATGATTGTTGAACTGTTTATCTTCTACCAAACACATTGATTGTTGAACTGTTTATCTTCTTCCAACACCATGATTGTTGAACTGTTTATCTTCTACCAAACACATTGATTGCTGAACTGTTTATCTTCTACCAACACATTGATTGTTGAACTGTTTATCTTCTACCAAACACATTGATTGTTGAACTGTTTATCTTCTACCAAACACATTGATTGTTGAACTGTTTATCTTCTACCAACACCATGATTGTTGAACTGTTTATCTTCTACCAACACATTGATTGTTGAACTGTTTATCTTCTACCAACACCATGATTATTGAACTGTTTATCTTCTACCAACACCATGATTGTTGAACTGTTTATCTTCTACCAAACACATTGATTGTTGAACTGTTTATCTTCTACCAACACCATGATTGTTGAACTGTTTATCTTCTACCAACACATTGATTGTTGAACTGTTTATCTTCTACCAACCACCATGATTGTTGAACTAAACATAACCCCCAGACCAGCGCCGTGGTTTCCAGCAGAACACAAGTAGTTATCCCACGCAGGAACAAACACATGTAGTTATACCACGCAGGAACAAACACATGTAGTTATATCAGGAACAAACACACGTAATTATACTACACAGGAACAAACTCATGTAGTTATACCACGCAGGAACAAACACATGTAGTTATATCAGGAACAAACACACGTAATTATACTACACAGGAACAAATACATGTAGTTATACCACGCAGGAACAAACACATGTAGTTATATCAGGAACAAACACACGTAATTATACTACACAGGAACAAACTCACGTAGTTATACTACGCATGAACAAACTCATGTAGTTATACTACGCAGAAACAAACTCACGTAGTTATACTACGCATGAACAAACTCACGTAGTTATACTACGCATGAACAAACTCATGTAGTTATCACAGGAACAAACACACGTAGTTATACTACGCAGGAATAAACACACGTAGTTATACCAAGCAGGAACAAACACACGTAGTTATACCACGGAGGAACAAACACACGTAGTTATACCACGCAGGAACAAACACATGTAGTTATACCACGCAGGAACAAACACATGTAGTTATACTACGCAGGCACAAACTCATGTAGTTATACCACGCAGGAACAAACACACGTAGTTATACTACGCATGAACAAACTCATGTAGTTATCCCAGGAACAAACACACGTAGTTATACTACGCATGAACAACTCATGTAGTTATCCCAGGAACAAACACACGTAGTTAAATAAGCGCAGGAACAAACTCACGTAGTTATACTACGCAGGAACAAACTCATGTAGTTATACCACGCAGGAACTAACACACGTAGTTATACTACGCATGAAAAAACTCATGTAGTTATCCCAGGAACAAACACACGTAGTTATACTACGCATGAACAAACTCATGTAGTTATCCCAGGAACAAACACACGTAGTTATACTACACAGGAACAAACACACGTAGTTATACCACGCAGGAACAAACACATGTAGTTATCCCAGGAACAAACACACGTAGTGATACTATGCATGAACAAACTCATGTAGTTATCCCAGGAACAAACACACGTAGTTATACCACGCAAGAACAAACACACGTAGTTATACCACGCAGGAACAAACACATGTAGTTATACTACGCAGGCACAAACTCATGTAGTTATCCCAGGAACAAACACACGTAGTTATACCACGCAGGAACAAACACATGTAGTTATATCAGGAACAAACACACGTAATTATACTACACAGGAACAAACTCACGTAGTTATACTACGCATGAACAAACTCATGTAGTTATACTACGCAGAAACAAACTCACGTAGTTATACTACGCATGAACAAACTCACGTAGTTATACTACGCATGAACAAACTCATGTAGTTATCCCAGGAACAAACACACGTAGTTATACTACGCAGGAATAAACACACGTAGTTATACCAAGCAGGAACAAACACACGTAGTTATACCACGGAGGAACAAACACACGTAGTTATACCACGCAGGAACAAACACATGTAGTTATACCACGCAGGAACAAACACATGTAGTTATACTACGCAGGCACAAACTCATGTAGTTATACCACGCAGGAACAAACACACGTAGTTATACTACGCATGAACAAACTCATGTAGTTATCCCAGGAACAAACACACGTAGTTATACTACGCATGAACAAACTCATGTAGTTATCCCAGGAACAAACACACGTAGTTAAATAAGCGCAGGAACAAACTCACGTAGTTATACTACGCAGGAACAAACTCATGTAGTTATACCACGCAGGAACTAACACACGTAGTTATACTACGCATGAAAAAACTCATGTAGTTATCCCAGGAACAAACACACGTAGTTATACTACGCATGAACAAACTCATGTAGTTATCCCAGGAACAAACACACGTAGTTATACTACACAGGAACAAACACACGTAGTTATACCACGCAGGAACAAACACATGTAGTTATCCCAGGAACAAACACACGTAGTTATACTATGCATGAACAAACTCATGTAGTTATCCAGGAACAAACACACGTAGTTATACCACGCAAGAACAAACACACGTAGTTATACCACGCAGGAACAAACACATGTAGTTATACTACGCAGGCACAAACTCATGTAGTTATCCCAGGAACAAACACACGTAGTTATACCACGCAGGAACAAACACATGTAGTTATACTACGCAGGCACAAACTCACGTAGTTATACTACGCATGAACAAACTCACGTAGTTATACTACGCATGAACAAACTCATGTAGTTATCCCAGGAACAAACACACGTAGTTATACTACGCAGGAATAAACACACGTAGTTATACCAAGCAGGAACAAACACACGTAGTTATACCACGGAGGAACAAACACACGTAGTTATACCACGCAGGAACAAACACATGTAGTTATACCACGCAGGAACAAACACATGTAGTTATACTACGCAGGCACAAACTCATGTAGTTATACCACGCAGGAACAAACACACGTAGTTATACTACGCATGAACAAACTCATGTAGTTATCCCAGGAACAAACACACGTAGTTATACTACGCATGAACAAACTCATGTAGTTATCCCAGGAACAAACACACGTAGTTAAATAAGCGCAGGAACAAACTCACGTAGTTATACTACGCAGGAACAAACTCATGTAGTTATACCACGCAGGAACTAACACACGTAGTTATACTACGCATGAAAAAACTCATGTAGTTATCCCAGGAACAAACACACGTAGTTATACTACGCATGAACAAACTCATGTAGTTATCCCAGGAACAAACACACGTAGTTATACTACACAGGAACAAACACACGTAGTTATACCACGCAGGAACAAACACATGTAGTTATCCCAGGAACAAACACACGTAGTGATACTATGCATGAACAAACTCATGTAGTTATCCCAGGAACAAACACACGTAGTTATACCACGCAAGAACAAACACACGTAGTTATACCACGCAGGAACAAACACATGTAGTTATACTACGCAGGCACAAACTCATGTAGTTATCCCAGGAACAAACACACGTAGTTATACCACGCAGGAACAAACACATGTAGTTATATCAGGAACAAACACACGTAATTATACTACACAGGAACAAACTCACGTAGTTATACTACGCATGAACAAACTCATGTAGTTATACTACGCAGAAACAAACTCACGTAGTTATACTACGCATGAACAAACTCACGTAGTTATACTACGCATGAACAAACTCATGTAGTTATCCCAGGAACAAACACACGTAGTTATACTACGCAGGAATAAACACACGTAGTTATACCAAGCAGGAACAAACACACGTAGTTATACCACGGAGGAACAAACACACGTAGTTATACCACGCAGGAACAAACACATGTAGTTATACCACGCAGGAACAAACACATGTAGTTATACTACGCAGGCACAAACTCATGTAGTTATACCACGCAGGAACAAACACACGTAGTTATACTACGCATGAACAAACTCATGTAGTTATCCCAGGAACAAACACACGTAGTTATACTACGCATGAACAAACTCATGTAGTTATCCCAGGAACAAACACACGTAGTTAAATAAGCGCAGGAACAAACTCACGTAGTTATACTACGCAGGAACAAACTCATGTAGTTATACCACGCAGGAACTAACACACGTAGTTATACTACGCATGAAAAAACTCATGTAGTTATCCCAGGAACAAACACACGTAGTTATACTACGCATGAACAAACTCATGTAGTTATCCCAGGAACAAACACACGTAGTTATACTACACAGGAACAAACACACGTAGTTATACCACGCAGGAACAAACACATGTAGTTATCCCAGGAACAAACACACGTAGTTATACTATGCATGAACAAACTCATGTAGTTATCCCAGGAACAAACACACGTAGTTATACCACGCAAGAACAAACACACGTAGTTATACCACGCAGGAACAAACACATGTAGTTATACTACGCAGGCACAAACTCATGTAGTTATCCCAGGAACAAACACACGTAGTTATACCACGCAGGAACAAACACATGTAGTTATACTACGCAGGCACAAACTCATGTAGTTATACCACGCAGGAACAAACACATGTAGTTATCCCAGGAACAAACGCACGTAGTTATACTACGCAGGAACAAACTCATGTAGTTATCCCAGGAACAAACACACGTAGTTATACTATGCATGAACAAACTCATGTAGTTAACCAAGGAACAAACACACGTAGTTATACCACGCAGGAACAAACTCACGTAGTTATCTCACGCAGGAACAAACACATGTAGTTATACCAAGCAGGAACAAACACACGTAGTTACACTACGCAGGAACAAACACACGTAGTTATACCACGCAGGAACAAACACATGTAGTTATATCAGGAACAAACACACGTAATTATACTACACAGAAACAAACACATGTAGTTATACCACGCAGGAACAAACACATGTAGTTATACTACGCAGGCACAAACTCATATAGTTATACCACTCAGGAACAAACACACGTAATTATACTACACAGGAACAAACACATGTAGTTATACCACGCAGGAACAAACACATGTAGTTATACTATGCATGAACAAACTCATGTAGTTATCCCAGGAACAAACGCACGTAGTTATACTACGCAGGAACAAACACATGTAGTTATACCACGCAGAAACAAACTCATGTAGTTATACCACGCATGAACAAACTCATGTAGTTATACTACGCATGAACAAACTCATGTAATTATACTACGCGTGAACAATCTCATGTAGTTATTCCAGGAACAAACACACGTAGTTATACCACGCAAGAACAAACACACGTAGTTATACCACGCAGGAACAAACACATGTAGTTATACCACGCAGGAACAAACACACCTAGTTATACCACGCAAGAACAAACACACGTAGTTATACCACGCAGGAACAAACACACGTAGTTATACCACGCAGGAACAAACACACGTAGTTATACCACGCAGGAACAAACTCACGTAGTTATACCACGCAGGAACAAACCCACGTAGTTATACCACGTAAGAACAAACACACGTAGTTATACCACGCAAAAACAAACACACGTTGTTATACCACGCAGGAACAAACACACGTAGTTATACCACGCAAAAACAAACACACGTAGTTATACCACGCAGGAACAAACACACGTAGTTATACCACGCAAAAACAAACACACGTAGTTATACCACGCAAAAACAAACACACGTAGTTATACCACGCAAAAACAAACACATGTAGTTATACCATGCAAAAACAAACACATGTAGTTATACTACGCAGGAAAAAACTCACGTAGTTATACCACCAGGAACAAACAAATGTATTTATACTACGCAGGCACAAACTCATGTAGTTATACCACGCAGGAACTAACACACGTAGTTATACTACGCATGAACAAACTCATGTAGTTATCCCAGGAACAAACACACGTAGTATATAATACGCATGAACAAACTCATGTAGTTATCCCAGGAACAAACTCACGTAGTTATACCACGCAGGAACAAACACATGTAGTTATACTACGCAGGCGCAAACTCATGTAGTTATACCACGCAGGAATAAACTCAAGTAGTTATACCACGCAGGAATAAACTCAAGTAGTTATACCACGCAGGAACAAACTCACGTAGTTATACCACGCAGGAACAAACTCACGTAGTTATACCACGCAGGAACAAACACACGTAGTTATACCACGCAGGAACAAACTCACGTAGTTATACCACGCAGGAACAAACTCACGTAGTTATACCACGCAGAAACAAACTCACGTAGTTATACCACGCAGGAACAAACTCACGTAGTTATACCACGCAGGAACAAACTCACGTAGTTATACCACGCAGGAACAAACTCACGTAGTTATACCACGCAGGAACAAACTCACGTAGTTATACCACGCAGGAACAAACTCACGTAGTTATACCACGCAGGAACAAACTCACGTAGTTATACCACGCAGGAACAAACTCACGTAGTTATACCACGCAGGAACAAACACACGTAGTTATACCACGCAGGAACAAACTAATGTAGTTATACCACGCAGGAACAAACTCACGTAGTTATACCACGCAGGAACAAACTCACGTAGTTATACCACGCAGGAACAAACTCACGTAGTTATACCACGCAGGAACAAACTGACGTAGTTATACCACGCAGGAACAAACTCACGTAGTTATACCACGCAGGAACAAACACACGTAGTTATACCACGCAGGAACAAACTAATGTAGTTATACCACGCAGGAACAAACACACGTAGTTATACCACGCAGGAACAAACTCATGTAGTTATACCACGCAGGAACAAACTAATGTAGTTATACCACGCATGAACAAACTAATGTAGTTATACCACGCAGGAACAAACACACGTAGTTATACCACGCAGGAACAAACACACGTAGTTATACCACGCAGGAACAAACTCACGTAGTTATACCACGCAGGAACAAACACACGTAGTTATACCACGCAGGAACAAACTCACGTAGTTATACCACGCAGGAACAAACTCACGTAGTTATACCACGCAGGAACAAACACACGTAGTTATACCACGCAGGAACAAACTAATGTAGTTATACCACGCAGGAACAAACACACGTAGTTATACCACGCAGGAACAAACACACGTAGTTATACCACGCAGGAACAAACACACGTAGTTATACCACGCAGGAACAAACTCACCTAGTTAACCACGCAGGAGCAAACACACGTAGTTATACCACGCAAAAACAAACACACGTAGTTATACCACGCAGGAACAAACTCACCTAGTTATACCACGCAGGAACAAACTAATGTAGTTATACTACGCATGAACAAACTCATGTAGTTATCGCAGGAACAAACACACGTAGTTATACCACGCAGGAACAAACTCATGTAGTTATACCACGCAGGAACAAACACACGTAGTTATACCACGCAGGAACAAACACACGTAGTTATACCACGCAGGAACAAACTAATGTAGTTATACCACGCAGGAACAAACTCATGTAGTTATACCACGCAGGAACAAACTAATGTAGTTATACCACGCAGGAACAAACACACGTAGTTATACCACGCAGGAACAAACACACGTAGTTATACCACGCAGGAACAAACACACGTAGTTATACCACGCAGGAACAAACACACGTAGTTATACCACGCAGGAACAAACTCACCTAGTTAACCACGCAGGAACAAACACACGTAGTGTTGCAGCGTTTCTTTCATGACTTCTTTCTGACCTTACTACTTGTACTTTCATTTGACACACATATATAACTCATCAATCTTTTTAGTACAAGTATAAACAAGGTCTTTATTGGTGTTACTTGACATAGCCTATCGGCGATGATGAATTGTCAAATAACGTTTGTGTGTGGCCGTTTCGTATTCATAAAGTTCTATCTGTGGTTATCTATCTATCTTGTTGACCGTATACTCCGTATAGTATTCTTAAGTACATCTGCCTGTCTCTTTCTGATAGTGCTGAGGAACTAGTATCTGAATGTGCTCAGTCTGGCCGAGTGTGTCCGAATTGTCTCGAGTCTGGCTGAGTATAGCTGAGTCTGCCCGAGTGTAGCTAAATGTCTCTCTAGCTACTGCTCCTCGCCCCCAAAGCATTCTGGGCCTCTCCTCTCCTAATCTCCCTAGTTCCCAGGGTCTCGGGGTTAAGTCCCAGGTGACCACACCCCCCCGACCACTGATACGGCCTAACCTACGTCTCCTGACCGTCACTATCTCTCTAGCTCCGCCTTTTTAAATTATCTCTAAAGTCTTATTACTTTAGGAGTCCTGTCGAACCTGTCCATCTTCCTAAGTCCGTCCCCTAACAACTAAAACTCGAGGCGATTTCCAATTCAGAGACTCAAAGAGTAATCACTGCTGAACGTAAAGATAACCTGGTCTTTTGATTACGCGGGGCAGTTTAGTTGTCCGCTTTCATCTCAGGTCTTCACTGGACTTCAAGGCGTCTGCCGATATAAGAGTTTCCTAGGAACCAGCGGCCGTGTCGTTGCGTTACGCAACTTTGTCGACCAGAGCAAACATCTGTCTGGCTTTAGGCTGACCACCTGTACGCATTTCACTGGTAATCTTCAAGTTGATTACGACTCAGCGACTGAGTTGGGTAGACTTAACGTCTCCTTCCTAATCCTCTGAAGAGTGTCTTTTCTACGCCGCCTAAAACTATCCTACTTCACATCGTCATCGCCTCATTCTTTTATTCTTCTGTCTATCGTCATATTCTTCTATTCTTCCATTATCGCCCATGACTGAGTCACACTATAACAGTAGTTATACCACGCAAAAACAAACACACGTAGTTATACCACGCAGGAACAAACTCACCTAGTTATACCACGCAGGAACAAACTAATGTAGTTATACTACGCATGAACAAACTCATGTAGTTATCGCAGGAACAAACACACGTAGTTATACCACGCAGGAACAAACTCATGTAGTTATCGCAGGAACAAACACACGTAGTTATACCACGCAGGAACAAACACACGTAGTTATACCACGCAGGAACAAACTAATGTAGTTATACCACGCAGGAACAAACACACGTATTTATAGCACGCAGGAACAAACACACGTAGTTATACCACGCAGGAACAAACACACGTAGTTATACCACGCAAAAACAAACACACGTAGTTATACCACGCAGGAACAAACTCACCTAGTTATACCACGCAGGAACAAACACACGTAGTTATACCACGCAGGAACAAACACACGTAGTTATACCACGCAGGATCAAACTCACCTAGTTATACCACGCAGGAACAAACACACGTAGTTATACTACGCAGGCACAAACTCATATAGTTATACCACTCAGGAACAAACTCATATAGTTATACCAGGCAGCAACAAACACATGTAGTTATACTACGCATGAACAAACTCATGTAGTTATCCCAGGAACAAACGCACGTAGTTATACTACGCATGAACAAACTCATGTAGTTATCCCAGGAACAAACGCACGTAGTTATACTACGCATGAACAAACACACGTAGTTATACCACGCAGGAACAAACACGAGTAGTTATACCACGCAGGAACAAACACACGTAGTTATACCACGCAGGAACAAACACACGTAGTTATATCACGCAGGAACAAACACACGTAGTTATACCACGCAGTAACAAACACACGTAGTTATACCACGCAGGAACAAACACATGTAGTTATACTACGCATGAACAAACTCACGTAGTTATCCCAGGAACAAACGCACGTAGTTATACTACGCAGGAACAAACTCACGTAGTTATACCACGCAGGAACAAACACATGTAGTTATACTACTAGGCACAAACTCATGTAGTTATACCACGCAGGAACAAACTCACGTAGTTATACCACGCATGAACAAACACATGTAGTTATCCCAGGAACAAACACACGTAGTTATGCTACGCATGAACAAACTCATGTAGTTATCCCAGGAACAAACACACGTAGTTATACTACGCATGAACAAACTCATGTAGTTATCCCAGGAACAAACACACGTAGTTATACTACGCATGAACAAACTCATGTAGTTATCCCAGGAACAAACACACGTAGTTATACTACGCATGAACAAACACATGTAGTTATCCCAGGAACAAACACACGTAGTTATACTACGCATGAACAAACTCATGTAGTTATCCCAGGAACAAACACACGTAGTTATACCACGCAGGAACAAACACATGTAGTAATACTACGCATGAACAAACTCATGTAGTTATCCCAGGAACAAACACACGTAGTTATACCAAGCAGGAACAAACACATGTAGTTATACTACGCATGAACAAACTCATGTAGTTATCCCAGGAACAAACACGCGTAGTTATACTACGCAGGAACAAACTCATGTAGTTATCCCAGGACCAAACACATGTAGTTATCGCAGGAACAAACACGCGTAGTTATACCACGCAGGAACAAACACGCGTAGTTATACCACGCAGGAACAAACACACGTAGTTATACCACGCAGGCACAAACACACGTAGTTATACCACGCAGGAACAAACACACGTAGTTATACCACGCAGGAACAAACACACGTAGTTATATCACGCAGGAACAAACACGCGTAGTTATACCACGCAGGAACAAACACACGTAGTTATACCACGCAGGAACAAACACACGTAGTTATATCACGCAGGAACAAACACACGTAGTTATACCACGCAGGAACAAACTCACGTAGTTATACCACGTGGAACAAACACACGTAGTTATACCACGCAGGAACAAACACACGTAGTTATATCACGCAGGAACAAACACACGTAGTTATACCACGCAGGAACAAACTCACGTAGTTATACCACGCAGGAACAAACTCACGTAGTTATACCACGCAAAAACAAACACACGTAGTTATACCACGCAAAAACAAACACACGTTGTTATACCACGCAGGAACAAACACACGTAGTTATACCACGCAAAAACAAACACACGTAGTTATACCACGCAGGAACAAACACACGTAATTATACCACGCAAAAACAAACACACGTAGTTATACCACGCATGAACAAACTCACGTAGTTATACCACGCAGGAACAAACACACGTAGTTATACCACGCAGGAACAAACTAATGTAGTTATACCACGCAGGAACAAACACACGTAGTTATACCACGCAGGAACAAACTCATGTAGTTATACCACGCAGGAACAAACTAATGTAGTTATACCACGCATGAACAAACTAATGTAGTTATACCACGCAGGAACAAACACACGTAGTTATACCACGCAGGAACAAACACACGTAGTTATACCACGCAGGAACAAACACACGTAGTTATACCACGCAGGAACAAACACACGTAGTTATACCACGCAGGAACAAACTCACGTAGTTATACCACGCAGGAACAAACTCACGTAGTTATACCACGCAGGAACAAACACACGTAGTTATACCACGCAGGAACAAACTAATGTAGTTATACCACGCAGGAACAAACTCATGTAGTTATACCACGCAGGAACAAACTAATGTAGTTATACCACGCAGGAACAAACACACGTAGTTATACCACGCAGGAACAAACACACGTAGTTATACCACGCAGGAACAAACTAATGTAGTTATACCACGCAGGAACAAACACACGTAGTTATACCACGCAGGAACAAACACACGTAGTTATACCACGCAGGAACAAACTCACCTAGTTATACCACGCAGGAACAAACACACGTAGTTATACCACGCAAAAACAAACACACGTAGTTATACCACGCAGGAAACAAACTCACCTAGTTATACCACGCAGGAACAAACTAATGTAGTTATACTACGCATGAACAAACTCATGTAGTTATCGCAGGAACAAACTCATGTAGTTATACCACGCAGGAACAAACTAATGTAGTTATACCACGCAGGAACAAACACACGTAGTTATACCACGCAGGAACAAACACACGTAGTTATACCACGCAGGAACAAACTAATGTAGTTATACCACGCAGGAACAAACACACGTAGTTATACCACGCAGGAACAAACACACGTAGTTATACCACGCAGGAACAAACACACGTAGTTATACCACGCAGGAACAAACTCACCTAGTTAACCACGCAGGAACAAACACACGTAGTTATACCACGCAAAACAAACACACGTAGTTATACCACGCAGGAACAAACTCACCTAGTTATACCACGCAGGAACAAACTCATGTAGTTATACTACGCATGAACAAACTCATGTAGTTATCGCAGGAACAAACACACGTAGTTATACCACGCAGGAACAAACTCATGTAGTTATCGCAGGAACAAACACACGTAGTTATACCACGCAGGAACAAACACACGTAGTTATACCACGCAGGAACAAACTAATGTAGTTATACCACGCAGGAACAAACACACGTAATTATAGCACGCAGGAACAAACACACGTAGTTATACCACGCAGGAACAAACACACGTAGTTATACCACGCAAAAACAAACACACGTAGTTATACCACGCAGGAACAAACTCACCTAGTTATACCACGCAGGAACAAACACACGTAGTTATACCACGCAGGAACAAACACACGTAGTTATACCACGCAGGATCAAACTCACCTAGTTATACCACGCAGGAACAAACACACGTAGTTATACTACGCAGGCACAAACTCATATAGTTATACCACTCAGGAACAAACTCATATAGTTATACCAGGCAGGAACAAACACATGTAGTTATACTACGCATGAACAAACTCATGTAGTTATCCCAGGAACAAACGCACGTAGTTATACTACGCATGAACAAACTCATGTAGTTATCCCAGGAACAAACGCACGTAGTTATACTACGCATGAACAAACACACGTAGTTATACCACGCAGGAACAAACACGCGTAGTTATACCACGCAGGAACAAACACACGTAGTTATACCACGCAGGAACAAACACACGTAGTTATATCACGCAGGAACAAACACACGTAGTTATACCACGCAGGAACAAACACACGTAGTTATACCACGCAGGAACAAACACATGTAGTTATACTACGCATGAACAAACTCACGTAGTTATCCCAGGAACAAACGCACGTAGTTATACTACGCAGGAACAAACTCACGTAGTTATACCACGCAGGAACAAACACATGTAGTTATACTACTAGGCACAAACTCATGTAGTTATACCACGCAGGAACAAACTCACGTAGTTATACCACGCATGAACAAACACATGTAGTTATCCCAGGAACAAACACACGTAGTTATGCTACGCATGAACAAACTCATGTAGTTATCCCAGGAACAAACACACGTAGTTATACTACGCATGAACAAACTCATGTAGTTATCCCAGGAACAAACACACGTAGTTATACTACGCATGAACAAACTCATGTAGTTATCCCAGGAACAAACACATGTAGTTATACTACGCATGAACAAACACATGTAGTTATCCCAGGAACAAACACACGTAGTTATACTACGCATGAACAAACTCATGTAGTTATCCCAGGAACAAACACACGTAGTTATACCACGCAGGAACAAACACATGTAGTAATACTACGCATGAACAAACTCATGTAGTTATCCCAGGAACAAACACACGTAGTTATACCACGCAGGAACAAACACATGTAGTTATACTACGCATGAACAAACTCATGTAGTTATCCCAGGAACAAACACGCGTAGTTATACTACGCAGGAACAAACTCATGTAGTTATCCCAGGACCAAACACATGTAGTTATCGCAGGAACAAACACGCGTAGTTATACCACGCAGGAACAAACACACGTAGTTATACCACGCAGGAACAAACACACGTAGTTATACCACGCAGGAACAAACACACGTAGTTATACCACGCAGGAACAAACACACGTAGTTATATCACGCAGGAACAAACACGCGTAGTTATACCACGCAGGAACAAACACACGTAGTTATACCACGCAGGAACAAACACACGTAGTTATATCACGCAGGAACAAACACACGTAGTTATACCACGCAGGAACAAACTCACGTAGTTATACCACGCAGGAACAAACACACGTAGTTATACCACGCAGGAACAAACACACCTAGTTATACCACGCAGGAACAAACACACGTAGTTATACCACGCAAAAACAAACACACGTAGTTATACCACGCAGGAACAAACTCACCTAGTTATACCACGCAGGAACAAACTAATGTAGTTATACTACGCATGAACAAACTCATGTAGTTATCGCAGGAACAAACACACGTAGTTATACCACGCAGGAACAAACTCATGTAGTTATCGCAGGAACAAACACACGTAGTTATACCACGCAGGAACAAACACACGTAGTTATACCACGCAGGAACAAACTAATGTAGTTATACCACGCAGGAACAAACACACGTATTTATAGCACGCAGGAACAAACACACGTAGTTATACCACGCAGGAACAAACACACGTAGTTATACCACGCAAAAACAAACACACGTAGTTATACCACGCAGGAACAAACTCACCTAGTTATACCACGCAGGAACAAACACACGTAGTTATACCACGCAGGAACAAACACACGTAGTTATACCACGCAGGATCAAACTCACCTAGTTATACCACGCAGGAACAAACACACGTAGTTATACTACGCAAGCACAAACTCATATAGTTATACCAGTCAGGAACAAACTCATATAGTTATACCAGGCAGGAACAAACACATGTAGTTATACTACGCATGAACAAACTCATGCAGTTATCCCAGGAACAAACGCACGTAGTTATACTACGCATGAACAAACTCATGTAGTTATCCCAGGAACAAACGCACGTAGTTATACTACGCATGAACAAACACACGTAGTTATACCACGCAGGAACAAACACGCGTAGTTATACCACGCAGGAACAAACACACGTAGTTATACCACGCAGGAACAAACACACGTAGTTATATCACGCAGGAACAAACATACGTAGTTATACCACGCAGGAACAAACACACGTAGTTATACCACGCAGGAACAAACACATGTAGTTATACTACGCATGAACAAACTCACGTAGTTATCCCAGGAACAAACGCACGTAGTTATACTACGCAGGAACAAACTCACGTAGTTATACCACGCAGGAACAAACACATGTAGTTATACTACTAGGCACAAACTCATGTAGTTATACCACGCAGGAACAAACTCACGTAGTTATACCACGCATGAACAAACACATGTAGTTATCCCAGGAACAAACACACGTAGTTATACTACGCATGAACAAACTCATGTAGTTATCCCAGGAACAAACACACGTAGTTATACTACGCATGAACAAACTCATGTAGTTATCCCAGGAACAAACACACGTAGTTATACTACGCATGAACAAACTCATGTAGTTATCCCAGGAACAAACACACGTAGTTATACTACGCATGAACAAACACATGTAGTTATCCCAGGAACAAACACAAGTAGTTATACTACGCATGAACAAACTCATGTAGTTATCCCAGGAACAAACACACGTAGTTATACCACGCAGGAACAAACACATGTAGTAATACTACGCATGAACAAACTCATGTAGTTATCCCAGGAACAAACACACGTAGTTATACCACGCAGGAATAAACACATGTAGTTATACTACGCATGAACAAACTCATGTAGTTATCCCAGGAACAAACACGCGTAGTTATACTACGCAGGAACAAACTCATGTAGTTATCCCAGGACCAAACACATGTAGTTATCGCAGGAACAAACACGCGTAGTTATACCACGCAGGAACAAACACGCGTAGTTATACCACGCAGGAACAAACACACGTAGTTATACCACGCAGGAACAAACACACGTAGTTATATCACGCAGGAACAAACACACGTAGTTATACCACGCAGGAACAAACACGCGTAGTTATACCACGCAGGAACAAACACACGTAGTTATACCACGCAGGAACAAACACGCGTAGTTATATCACGCAGGAACAAACACACGTAGTTATACCACGCAGGAACAAACACACGTAGTTATATCACGCAGGAACAAACACACGTAGTTATACCACGCAGGAACAAACTCACGTAGTTATACCACGCAGGAACAAACTCACGTAGTTATACCACGCAGGAACAAACACACGTAGTTATACCACGCAAAAACAAACACACGTTGTTATACCACGCAGGAACAAACACACGTAGATATACCACGCAAAAACAAACACACGTAGTTATACCACGCAGGAACAAACACACGTAGTTATACCACGCAGGATCAAACTCACCTAGTTATACCACGCAGGAACAAACACACGTAGTTATACTACGCAGGAACAAACTCACGTAGTTATACCACGCAGGAACAAACTCACGTAGTTATACCACGCAGGAACAAACACACGTAGTTATACCACGCAAAAACAAACACACGTTGTTATACCACGCAGGAACAAACACACGTAGATATACCACGCAAAAACAAACACACGTAGTTATACCACGCAGGAACAAACACACGTAATTATACCACGCAAAAACAAACACACGTAGTTATACCACGCAAAAACAAATACACGTACTTATACCACGCAAAAACAAACACATGTAGTTATACCATGCAAAAACAAACACATGTAGTTATACCATGCAAAAACAAACACACATAGTTATACCACGCAAAAACAAACACATGAAGTTATACCATGCAAAAACAAACACATGTAGTTATACTACGCAGGCACAAACTCATGTAGTTATACCACGCAGAAACAAACTCACGTAGTTATACCACGCATGAACAAACTCACGTAGTTATACTACGCATGAACAAACTCATGTAGTTATCCCAGGAACAAACACACGTAGTTATACTACGCATGAACAAACTCATGTAATTATCCCAGGAACAAACACACGTAGTTATACCACGCAGGAACAAACACACATAGTTATATCACGCTGGAACAAACACATGTAGTTATACCACGCTTGAACAAACACATGTAGTTATACTACGCATGAACAAACTCATGTAGTTATTCCAGGAACAAACACGCGTAGTTATACCACGCAGGAACAAACTCACGTAGTTATACCACGCAGGAACAAACACACGTAGTTATACCACGCAGGAACAATCTCACGTAGTTATACCACGTAGGAACAAACTCATATAGTTATACCACTCAGGAACAAACTCATATAGTTATACCAGGCAGGAACAAACACATGTATTTATTCTACGCATGAACAAACTCATGTAGTTATCCCAGGAACAAACGCACGTAGTTACACTACGCATGAACAAACTCATGTAGTTATCCCAGGAACAAACGCACGTAGTTATACTACGCATGAACAAACACACGTAGTTATACCACGCAGGAACAAACACGCGTAGTTATACCACGCAGGAACAAACACACGTAGTTATACCACGCAGGAACAAACACACGTAGTTATATCACGCAGGAACAAACACACGTAGTTATACCACGCAGGAACAAACACAAGTTGTTATACCACGCAGGAACAAACACATGTAGTTATACTACGCATGAACAAACTCACGTATTTATCCCAGGAACAAACGCACGTAGTTATTCTACGCAGGAACAAACTCACGTAGTTATACCACGCAGGAACAAACACATGTAGTTATACTACTAGCCACAAACTCATGTAGTTATACCACGCAGGAACAAACTCACGTAGTTATACCACGCATGAACAAACACATGTAGTTATCCCAGGAACAAACACACGTAGTTATACTACGCATGAACAAACTCATGTAGTTATCCCAGGAACAAACACACGTAGTTATACTACGCATGAACAAACTCATGTAGTTATCCCAGGAACAAACACACGTAGTTATACTACGCATGAACAAACTCATGTAGTTATCCCAGGAACAAACACACGTAGTTATACTACGCATGAACAAACACATGTAGTTATCCCAGGAACAAACACACGTAGTTATACTACGCATGAACAAACTCATGTAGTTATCCCAGGAACAAACACACGTAGTTATACCACGCAGGAACAAACACATGTAGTAATACTACGCATGAACAAACTCATGTAGTTATCCCAGGAACAAACACACGTAGTTATACCACGCAGGAACAAACACATGTAGTTATACTACGCATGAACAAACTCATGTAGTTATCCCAGGAACAAACACGCGTAGTTATACTACGCAGGAACAAACTCATGTAGTTATCCCAGGACCAAACACATGTAGTTATCGCAGGAACAAACACGCGTAGTTATACCACGCAGGAACAAACACGCGTAGTTATACCACGCAGGAACAAACACACGTAGTTATACCACGCAGGAACAAACACACGTAGTTATATCACGCAGGAACAAACACACGTAGTTATACCACGCAGGAACAAACACGCGTAGTTATACCACGCAGGAACAAACACACGTAGTTATACCACGCAGGAACAAACACGCGTAGTTATACCGCGCAGGACAAACACACGTAGTTATACCACGCAGGAACAAACACACGTAGTTATATCACGCAGGAACAAACACACGTAGTTATACCACGCAGGAACAAACTCACGTAGTTATACCACGCAGGAACAAACACACGTAGTTATACCACGCAGGAACAAACACACGTAGTTACATCACGCAGGAACAAACACACGTAGTTATACCACGCAGGAACAAACTCACGTAGTTATACCACGCAGGAACAAACTCACCTAGTTATACCACGCAGGAACAAACACACGTAGTTATACCACGCAAAAACAAACACACGTTGTTATACCACGCAGGAACAAACACACGTAGTTATACCACGCAAAAACAAACACACGTAGTTATACCACGCAGGAACAAACACACGTAATTATACCACGCAAAAACAAACACACGTAGTTATACTACGCAAAAACAAATACACGTACTTATACCACGCAAAAACAAACACATGTAGTTATACCATGCAAAAACAAACACATGTAGTTATACCATGCAAAAACAAACACACATAGTTATACCACGCAAAAACAAACACATGTAGTTATACCATGCAAAAACAAACACATGTAGTTATACTACGCAGGCACAAACTCATGTAGTTATACCACGCAGAAACAAACTCACGTAGTTATACCACGCATGAACAAACTCACGTAGTTATACTACGCATGAACAAACTCATGTAGTTATCCCAGGAACAAACACACGTAGTTATACTACGCATGAACAAACTCATGTAATTATCCCAGGAACAAACACACGTAGTTATACCACGCAGGAACAAACACATATAGTTATATCACGCTGGAACAAACACATGTAGTTATACCACGCTGGAACAAACACATGTAGTTATACTACGCATGAACAAACTCATGTAGTTAATCCAGGAACAAACTCACGTAGTTATACCACGCAGGAACAAACTCACGTAGTTATACCACGCAGGAACAAACACACGTAGTTATACCACGCAGGAACAAACTCACGTAGTTATACCACGTAGGAACAAACACACGTAGTTATACCACGCAGGAACAAACCCACGTAGTTATGCCACGCAGGAACAAACTCACGTAGTTATACCACGCAGGAACAAACACACGTAGTTATACCACGTAGGAACAAACTCACGTAGTTATACCAAGCAGGAACAAACACACGTAGTTATACCACGCAGGAACAAACACACGTAGTTATACCACGCAGGAACAAACACACGTAGTTATTCCACGCAGGAACAAACACACGTAGTTATACCACGCAGGAACAAACACACGTAGTTATACCACGCAGGAACAAACACACGTAGTTATACCACGCAGGAACAAACCCACGTAGTTATACCACGTAGGAACAAACTCACGTAGTTATACCACGCAGGAACAAACACACGTAGTTATACCACGCAGGAACAAACCCAAGTAGTTATACCACGTAGGAACAAACACACGTAGTTATACCACGCAGGAACAAACTCACGTAGTTTTACCACGTAGGAACAAATACACGTAGTTATACCACGCAGGAACAAACTCACGTAGTTATACCACGCAGGAACAAACTCACGTAGTTATACCACGCAGGAACAAACACACGTAGTTATACCACGCAAAACAAACACACGTTGTTATACCACGCAGGAACAAACACACGTAGTTATACCACGCAAAAACAAACACACGTAGTTATACCACGCAGGAACAAACACACGTAGTTTTACCACGCAAAAACAAACACACGTAGTTATACCACGCAAAAACAAACACACGTAGTTATACCACGCAAAAACAAACACACGTAGTTTTACCACGCAAAAACAAACACACGTAGTGATACCACGCAAAAACAAACACACGTAGTTATACCACGCAAAAACAAACACACGTAGTTATACCACGCAAAAACAAACACACGTAGTTATACTATGCAAAAACAAACACACGTAGTTATACCACGCAAAAACAAACACACGTAGTTATACCACGCAAAAACAAACACACGTAGTTATACCACGCAAAAACAAACACATGTAGTTATACTACGCAGGCACAAACTCATGTAGTTATAACACGCAGGAACAAACTCACGTAGTTATACCACGCAGGAACAAACACATGTAGTTATACTACGCATGAACAAACTCATATAGTTATCCCAGGAACAAACTCACCTAGTTATACCACGCAGGAACAAACACATGTAGTTATACTACGCAGGCACAAACTCATATAGTTATACCACTCAGGAACAAACTCATATAGTTATACCACGCAGGAACAAACACATGTAGTTATACTACGCATGAACAAACTCATGTAGTTATCCCAGGAACAAACGCACGTAGTTATACTACGCAGGAACAAACTCATGTAGTTATACCACGCAGGAACAAACTCACGTAGTTATACCACGCAGGAACAAACACATGTAGTTATACTACTAGGCACAAACTCATGTAGTTATACCACGCAGGAACAAACTCACGTAGTTATACCACGCAGGAACAAACACATGTAGTTATACTACTAGGCACAAACTCATGTAGTTATACCACGCAGGAACAAACGCACGTAGTTATACTACGCAGGAACAAACTCATGTAGTTATCCCAGGAACAAACGCACGTAGTTATACTACGCATGAGCAAACTCATGTAGTTATCCCAGGAACAAACACACGTAGTTATACTACGCATGAACAAACTCATGTAGTTATCCCAGGAACAAACGCACGTAGTTATACTACGCATGAACAAACTCATGTAGTTATCCCAGGAACAAACACACGTAGTTATACTACGCATGAACAAACTCATGTAGTTATCCCAGGAACAAACGCACGTAGTTATACTACGCATGAACAAACTCATGTAGTTATCCCAGGAACAAACGCACGTAGTTATACTACGCATGAACAAACTCATGTAGTTATCCCAGGAACAAACGCACGTAGTTATACTACTAGGCACAAACTCATGTAGTTATACCACGCAGGAACAAACTCACGTAGTTATACCACGCAGGAACAAACACATGTAGTTATACTACTAGGCACAAACTCATGTAGTTATACCACGCAGGAACAAACTCACGTAGTTATACCACGCATGAACAAACTCACGTAGTTATACTACGCATGAACAAACACATGTAGTTATCCCAGGAACAAACACACGTAGTTATACTACGCATGAACAAACTCATGTAGTTATCCCAGGAACAAACACACGTAGTTATACTACGCATGAACAAACTCATGTAGTTATCCCAGGAACAAACACACGTAGTTATACCACGCAGGAACAAACACATGTAGTTATACTACGCATGAACAAACACATGTAGTTATACTACGCAGGAACAAACACGCGTAGTTATACCACGCAGGAACAAACACACGTAGTTATACCACGCAGGAACAGACACACGTAGTTATATCAGGCAGGAACAAACACACGTAGTTATACCACGCAGGAACAAACACACGTAGTTATACCACGCAAAAACAAACACACGTAGTTATACCACGCAAAAACAAACACACGTACTTATACCACGCAAAAACAAACACATGTAGTTATACCATGCAAAAACAAACACATGTAGTTATACCACGAAAAAACAAACACATGTAGTTATACCACGCAAAAACAAACACATGTAGTTATACCACGCAAAAACAAACACATGTAGTTATACCACGCAAAAACAAACACATGTAGTTATACCACGCAAAAACAAACACATGTAGTTATACCACGCAAAAACAAACACACGTACTTATACCACGCAAAAACAAACACATGTAGTTATACCATGCAAAAACAAACACATGTAGTTATACTACGCAGGAAAAAACTCACGTAGTTATACCACGCAGGAACAAACACATGTAGTTATAACACGCAGGAACAAACTCACGTAGTTATACCACGCAGGAACTAACACACGTAGTTATACTACGCATGAACAAACTCATGTAGTTATCCCAGGAACAAACACACGTAGTTATACTACGCATGAACAAACTCATGTAGTTATCCCAGGAACAAACTCACGTAGTTATACCACGCAGGAACAAACACTTGTAGTTATACTACGCAGGCGCAAACTCATGTAGTTATACCACGCAGGAACAAACTCACGTAGTTATACCACGCAGGAACAAACACACATAGTTATACTACGCAGGAACAAACACACGTAGTTATACCACGCAGGAACAAACACACATAGTTATACCACGCAGGAACAAACACACGTAGTTATACTACGCATGAACAAACTCATGTAGTTATCCCAGGAACAAACACACGTAGTTATACTACGCAGGAACAAACACACGTAGTTATACTACGCAGGAACAAACACACGTAGTTATACCACGCAGGAACAAACACACGTAGTTATACTACGCAGGAACAAACTCATGTAGTTATACCACGCAGGAACAAACGCACGTAGTTATACTACGCATGAACAAACTCATGTAGTTATCCCAGGAACAAACACACGTAGTTATACTACGCAGGAACAAACACACGTAGTTATACCACGCAGGAACAAACACACGTAGTTATACTACGCAGGAACAAACTCATGTAGTTATACCACGCAGGAACAAACGCACGTAGTTATACTACGCATGAACAAACTCATGTAGTTATCCCAGGAACAAACGCACGTAGTTATACTACGCATGAACAAACTCATGTAGTTATCCCAGGAACAAACACACGTAGTTATACTACGCAGGAACAAACACACGTAGTTATACCACGCAGGAACAAACACACGTAGTTATACTACGCAGGAACAAACTCATGTAGTTATACCACGCAGGAACAAACGCACGTAGTTATACTACGCATGAACAAACTCATGTAGTTATCCCAGGAACAAACGCACGTAGTTATACTACGCATGAACAAACTCACGTAGTTATACTACACAGGAACAAACTCATGTAGTTATCCCAGGAACAAACGCACGTAGTTATACTACGCATGAACAAACTCATGTAGTTATCCCAGGAACAAACGCACGCAGTTATACTACGCAGGAACAAACTCACGTAGTTATACCACGCAGGAACAAACACATGTAGTTATACTACTCAGGTACAAACTCATGTAGTTATACCACGCAGGAACAAACTCACGTAGTTATACCACGCATGAACAAACTCACGTAGTTATACTACGCATGAACAAACACATGTAGTTATCCCAGTAACAAACACACGTAGTTATACTACGCATGAACAAACTCATGTAGTTATCCCAGGAACAAACACACGTAGTTATACCACGCAGGAATAAACACACGTAGTTATACCACGCAGGAACAAACACACGTAGTTATACTACGCATGAACAAACTCATGTAGTTATCCCAGGAACAAACACGCGTAGTTATACTACGCAGGAACAAACTCATGTAGTTATCCCAGGACCAAACACATGTAGTTATCGCAGGAACAAACACGCGTAGTTATACCACGCAGGAACAAACACACGTAGTTATACCACGCAGGAACAAACACACGTAGTTATACCAATCAGGAACAAACACACGTAGTTATACCACGCAGGAACAAACTCACGTAGTTATACCACGCAGGAACAAACTCACGTAGTTATACCACGCAGGAACAAACACACGTAGTTATAGCACGCAAAAACAAACACATGTACTCGTCTCTGTTAAATGTGTACAAGTTCACAGAAAGTGATGCAAACTTTAAAGTGGGGAAATGGAAACAGAATGTGATATCACTGGAAACATTAAATGATATAGCTAGAAACAAAATGCTATATAACTGGAAACATTAAATGATATAACTAGAAACCGAATGCTATGTAACTGGAAACATTAAA